>SNQJ01S0010307.1:397660-481864 GCA_010110895.2 Picea sitchensis
CATGAGGACATGCACTTGAGAACCCCTATTTTTTCATCATCCAAACACTTCTTTTTCCACTTATACTATGTTTTTATACCTAAAACCTAGCCCTAATATCACCAATCTCATCCTTTTAATCCCTTAGATTCTCAAAAAGAATGTTTAAGGTATAATTGTTTATTTATTAATGTTTCCTATGTTCTTGATGAGTTAATAAAAAATTTTAAACAATGTTTTACTAATGATGAACGTTAGTGTTGTTCACGTACCACAACTATTCCAATACCAGAGTTCCAAGGTTCAAATATAAGTGCACGCATAAATGGAGATGAAGCACATTGGTATTGGAGAATAAAGTGCTAGCATGGATTGTAACCTATTATTTGTGACCAGACCATCCCTTTCCAAACATGGATTTACAGGTCAACAAGCTGGAAAATGTTCCAGCATCCAGGTTGTTCATGGGTTCGAGATTCACACTATTTTGGTTTCTATTCATATGCATCCAACGTCATACCAATAAAAACAAGATCAAAACTTTGATCTGATCTTTACCTTGTTTGCAAGAGTGGTTGGAAAGAATCGAAGCTGGTTTGATTCGATGGATTTATGTAACTATTATTTCTTTCTATAAGATCATATTCACTTTTTAAATCGGGTTAATAACCACAATTTGTAACTTTGTGATCAGAGAAAAGACAAGAGCTATAGTTTTTTGTTGTTATCAGGCATTTATGCATATGATACAAGTGTTGTAACCTGTAAGGATACTTTGTTCTTAATAAAAGATACAATTATGGTTCATGGTATTTCTTCATTTGTGAGTTTGTGAATTTTCCATAGCTCGCTACCAGGATTGGCAAGGGCCCATCAATCATAGGGACGAAGAGCTAAGTTGTCTCCCTGACTTAGTTTAGTTCATTGTATTGATTCATTCTTGTATTGGACATATTAGTTTAAAGATTGAAATTGCAAATTGTGTTACAAAATTCTTATTTGTCTGAATGCGTTACAATCTCCAAATATTGCGTTAAAATTCTAGGTGAGAAGCCCCTTTAATTTGTATGGAATAGTTAATTTTAAATCACATCCAGGGTTTGTCTTGTCGATAACATATTGACTCTGTAATTTTTCTCGATGAATAAATCTCGAATTTATGAGTTAATATGATATTTTTTATTTCTGAGTTTCTTTTAGTGAACTCAACACGAAGAGTTCTGGGTTATTCTGAATCATTTAACTTGTCAAGGATTGGCCTAATGTTATTGATATAATCAAATATTTAAATGTAAACAGGTATATTGAAAAAAATGTTGTGAGGTCAAACCTAGGAAGTTGATGATTATTATAAGTCTTTGCTGAGATCAACGAATGTGTTGAATAGCAAAACTGAAACTCTAATAAGAGTCATTCCTATATAAATGCCGTAAAATTAATGGAAAAGTGTAACATTACTAAGATACATTATAGCCATGCTTCAATACGTTTGGTTGTTATATTACTTTAATCTTGTTTAGATAGCATTAAACTATAATTTGCAGAGTTGATTGCGAAGGTTTTCCACCTAAGAACAGTCTCAGAGTTTTCTATTGATGAGTCATATGGTTTTTATTTGTGTGACCTTCAAAGATAACCAATAGTGGAATTTGCATATTTTCAAGGGATAAAGATTTATCTTTGAATGGTTTGTTATCTTTTTGAAGTCATTGTTGAAGTTTTCTAATTGTTGCAAGTTTTATAGTCTAGTTTATAAATATCATCACACTATCTGGTTGAAGGTCAATTTAATCACTTATGAAAAGATATCCAAGTCTGGATATGTCATGATCCTCCTTGTGAGAATTGATCTTGAAAAGCTTGTTGATTTTCTTCCAGTAATTTTCATTATTATTCTTGTCACACAATTAATACTAACCAGTGTATGACAATTGAGTCACATCTTTGTGTAGCGCTACCACATGTTCATTGCAGTGGATTTATTGATTATGGGTCAATTCCTAGATTTATTGTTCATAAGATTTAACTCTAGACTAAAAATTTCATATAAGATTAGTAGCATTGGGTGGAGATTCAATATCTTTTACCACTGACTCGTTATTAAAAATAGTTGGAGTAAAACTTGTGACTATAGTTAATACTTTGTTTTATTAGTTTTTGACAAGTGATTGGGATTATTATTGCCAGATCTAACCTCATACATAGATCATGAACACTTAATCTCTCCGTAAGTGAAAGACTGCATCTTAGATCCTAGAAGGAGATCTGACGAAAAAAACTAGTTACTAGTCTCAAGTTTTCTGTGAGTGCTTTGATATTTTGGTGTGTGAACCATTGACATCTACATATTGGGAATTAAGATGAGAACATGACAAAGAACATGATCATTCATATATCAGAGATATATGCATGACATATATAGTTATTTATTATCTTCTCATACTTGACATTCATTATGTGGAATAAGTTAAGTTGTTCAAAAGGTTTGCTTGATAACATTTTGGTGAATGATTGGTTTGAAGCATGATTTGTTTGTCTCTTGAGAAACTAGAATAATTATAGTAGTTTGAAATTTGATCCATTATATATACATATTGTGTATGAAACTCATAAGTTTATGAACCGTATTGACAATCACAGGGAAAATTAAAGGAACAATTAAATTACCCACCAAGGGGTTAGAGGGTTTTAGAATTTAAGGGGGTTATATATAACTATATAACACATATTATATACAAATACAAATATAAATTATATTTCAACCAAATAACAAATAAATAATAATAATAAAAAATAATCAAACATAAAAAACACTCTGAAACCAAACCCTGACCAAATAAACCCAATACCAAACCCTTTAACCATTGCATTGATCGAACCCATATGCTAGTAAGAAGCGTGTACATAGGATTAACCCACTAAAATTTTCATTGGATCGACCCCACTTACTAATACAAAGAGTGTCCAGAGGAGCAACTTGTTGACATTTGCATTTGATAGACCCCACTTGCTAGTAGGGAGAGTGTGTAGGGGAGTAGACCCATACAAGGAGACATCAACCCCACCTATGCACAGAAGGAAGGATTGACCCCACAATGTCTTCGATATGTAACTCCATTGGTGATGTAGATAGAGAATGCAATCCTTGTAGTTGTTCATTCATTATTAAATGATTTACAATGGCTCTGTTTGAGTTCCATTCACTTCAAGTTTACCATGTCATTCACTCCTTAGTTTAGGTTTGATACCCTATATACTACATCTCTTTACCATGATATTTTACACACAACAAAGAACAAACATGAGTTTAAAATCATTTTTGGGGAATGAGTATCTTGTCAAAGAGGGTGGGTTTCTATTATGTTTGTGACCCACCGATGGTATACTATGTTTTGTTTTCTCTGTATAAAGACAATTTAGAGGCATATCTTGGTCCCTTGTTCCCTGTGCATACTACAAAGTATTATATACTCATGTCTTTGAAAGGATTCACAATTACGAAATATCATATTTTTTCTTAGTTATCAGAGAAGGAAATGGAATTATAGTTGGGTTCTTGAGAATTGTAAAAGAAAATAAGGTTGCATGCATGGTGTTGTAACTTGATATTATAATTATATTGAATAGGGTTTAATATTCTCTAATTCCCTATCTATCTTCGTTTTCACATATTTTAAGGGGAATATTTCAAAATATAATGAAAAAAGAGATTAAATTAATCCCCTTGTGACTTGGGGTGAAGTCCAAAAGCACAAAACATAAAGGCATGAGCACTAAACAATAAAATTTATAGGACCTAGGTCCAACGACTGATATGAAATGTAATCAATGGATGTGATAGCTCTCAAGAATCAAAGTTGAACAATTATTAATGGAGTTAAAACTCTCGATACCATCAAACCGATTGAAGTGTAAGATGCATCATATGATTGGTATCAGGAGGAAAGGTGAATCTTGAAAAACTACTTATAAACATCTTGATACCACTAGTGGTTTGATGCACAATCACTTCCCACCTCTATATTTTTGTGGTTGAAAACTTTAAATACACCGACACATGTCAAAATTTGATGGATTATCTTTTGATGTGTGGATTTCTAGGTCACAATTTAATTATATTATTGAATATACAGATGTAGTTGATAGTTTTGTAATAAGCACCAACTTCTCTTCGAGGGAACATAACTTGGTAATGAACATGTTATTGATGAAAAAGAGCATTACAGAGTACATGCAATGCAATTGAAATCTTCTTGAATCCTAAAGTTTCTTTCGCTCATCTTTATTTATCTCTGAAAGAAAATTGAAATAGAAAAAAGGGGGGTTAAATCAAGATAGGGAGTTAAAATATATCACCCAGAAAATGATTGAGAGATGTTCAACAACCCAATTAAGAAAATCATCCATTCAAAAAGTTTTTTGACAAAGATAGAAATGTAGTTGAAACTTATTTAGATAATAAAACCTCCATGGAACTTCATAGCCAGGCCCTATTATGATTTTAGGGAAATACATCTAAGCTCCAAATATGGTAATTTGGTCTTACACAAGTTATTGTTCCATATACTTTAGGTTTTCCATAATTTGTTAAGATGTGTGTTGAGTGTTATGATTCTCAAAGTCGAGTTGTAAAATACAAAAGTGGACAACATGAACTCTTTTCGATTTCTCAGGCATTTTTTTATGATATCTTATCGTTAACAGTAGGTCAGGATAAAATCAATGAAGAAAAAAATGGATTTTTTTTTAATTCCCCTACAAATATGTTAGGGACCTAACCTCCCTAACCCCTCACGTAAGTAGAATAATATGTTTTCTATATAATAAATGCCAACATTAGTAAATACGACCTAGATAATAATGTGAATAAGTCTAATGTAAGAATACTTATTAGAAGTTTCCTCGTCTAGATAGATCTTCCTCTATAATGTTTTTTTGAAGATAGAATTAGTATAAATAGGAGTAGAAGTCATGAGAAAGTCTTGTATTGAGAATTATTGTAATAGATCTATGCTCTGCTAGAGGTTCCCCCCTCCAAGAGGCAAGTGAAATTTTTTTTCTATCAATATAGGTATCATTGTTGGTTTTGTTATTCTCTATATTTTGTTGTTCCATTGATATTCACTACAATATTTCTATTTCTTCTTACTATAATACGTCTGGTACCTTACAAGTGGTATCAGAGCTCTTTCCTCTGCAACAATTGTGGGAATGTTTTTCCAGGGTAGAGACGTGTATTGTAGACATCTTTAAAGAACAAACATATGTTGTTCAATGGGTAAAACTATGGCTGGGGAAGACTACATGCAGTAAATATAGACAATTTTATGGGGTTACTTGAAAAAAATGTTTCACCTTGTTGGGAAACCCTTCGAGTAGTACTACATCAAACATAATATATACATGACCATCACTCCCATGTACCATTAGGTATATCAAGAGTCCCCTAGGTCTCCTAAAACCATCTCTAGATCAGTCGATCGGCCTCCTAATTGCTATAGTGACACTGAGAACAATAGCTAGGAAGATACTCTCTAGTACCTGGGTAATCAGGTAGTATGAATAAGGGTGTGATTGAGCCTCCTTAGTTGGTGCTTTGAGATATTTTGTTGAGTACTACCATTCGACCCCACATGTATATCAGAGATCTATAGCACAGGGAAAAGGGTTGTATGTAGGACCCGTAAAACCCCTAACCCTTGGGAACGAAATAGAACAAAAAAGGAACAGACGAGATATTTTTTCGCCCAAATCTGCCTCCTGCATCTTGGTTGCAAAATTCCTACACAACTTTCCATGTTAACAATTTGGGCATTCCATCACTACAATATTTTCCAGGTTGGAGTATAACTCCACATGAGTAAAAAAAAATTAATATAGTGGTCCCATAGACACCCTTATTCGAGACCTATCCCATTGGAATACTCTCTTTTCCATGATCGTAGTGGTACCTATCACTTGTAAGCCTTTTTTCCATGGAACCACCCACCCTTATCGACACTCATATTTTCCCCCTTTTCCATTGGATTCATCTCTTTGCATTGATTATCGTGGTAACCTTCACCATTAACCAATTTTTTTTGTAGATCCACCAACCCCATTCTTGCTGTTTCCCTTCACCATGGCCCAAACCTACAACGAAGAACTTGAAAACTGCTTCACTTTCAGGTTCGTTGAGATTTTCACAACCTAGAAGGAAATGAGACAAAAAAATGTCAATATGTCCGCCATAAATGCACACACCAGCCACCAAATTGAATCCTTTGTTGTCAGGATCATTGAATTAATAAAGACTCCCATAGGCCCTAGCTCATATGAACAACCTTATAACCCATAAGGTGTTTCTTTCTCCAACTCTCATGATTTTCAATTGAACCACCTTCATGGTTAAATATTTCTTACTAGAGTGGAGGTGAACAAATTTTATGGCTCAGATCCCATGGGCTAGGCCAATCAAATGGAAAATTATTTCTCCTCAAATGAAATTACTAATGAATTGGCCAAACTCCATTATGGTGTTCTCTATCTGGATCCTAAATGTTGGCAATGGTGGTAATGGTGTAAAAATTCCCACCAAGGATATGTTGCTTGGGCACATTTTGTTGTCGATATTTATGAATGATTTGATACCAAACACACCATTTGGGTCGTTTGACCAAGTTGAAACAATATAGCATAGTGGAAGACTTTATTGATGCCTTTGAGAACTTGAATTTCAGAATGAAAGGCATCTCAGATGCTTTCTTCAGGGAATGCTTTATCAGTGGAATGTAGGATGAAATCCAAGCCCAGGTCCTAATGGCTCTCCCCTAGACTTGGTTGGAAGCTACTAAATAATCCATGGAAGCACAAGTACATGTTGTCTTTTCCCAAACCAGAAAATCCTCCTTTATTCCTCACCCCTTACCCACCAATCACACCCCTCCTACCACTCCTCTCAATATCCAAGTGTTAACTCAGAAAGAAATGGTTGAATGTCAACTTAAGGGTCCTTTCTATAATTGTGATGAAAAATATTTTATGGGCACAAGTGTAAGGAAAAAAATATTTTTATGGCCATATATGAGTATGTTTATAATGAAGATACTGATGTTTCCCCTATTGAATAGATTCTGTAAGAAGACAATCCTACTATGCCCTCTGATCCACTAGAAGTTGAACCATTGATCTCGTTGAACACCCTCATTGTTTTTTCTACTCCACAAGCCCTCAATCTAATTGGATACATAAAGAGTATGAAATTCATTATCCTTGTTGACAGTGGCAACACCCATAATTGTACTTATCACCACATTTCGCAAGAGACCATGTGCTATATCTACATCATCAACAATTTTCAAATCATGACTGCCAATGGTGGTTCCATGAAATGTTTGGGGCATTGTGAAAGTGTGTGCCTACAAATTGGTTACTATCACCTGAAATATCTTTTTTTTTCTATTGAAATGGATGATTGCAACATTTTTATTGGTGTTGAATGGTTACACACACTCGACCCCATCATTATGGATTTTAAGGACTTAACCATGAAATTCCAACAGGAGGGACAACAATGTATGTTCCAAGGCATCAAAACAGGCTCCACTGAGATCATCAGTTCCCTTAGAATATAAATGCTACTAAAAAAAGGTCATTCTGGAATTATTGCACATCTCCATTCCATTCAAGTAGTTGAGACCCCCTCACCTCCTATGCATCCCAACCTCCAATCTCTATTATCCCAAAACCAATATATTTTTCATACTCCCCAAGGACTTCCTCCTTGCAGAGGAGCCCATGATCATTCCATTCACCTGGTCCTTGAAAACCGTCCTACCAACATTCACCCTTATCATCATCCCTTTGCGTAGAAAAATAAAATTGAGAACATTTTGAATGAATTTCTAGAGGTGGGTGTTATCCACCCTAATAATATCCCTTATTCTTCTCCTGTAGTCATGGTACACAAGAAAGAGGGAAATTTGTACATGTGTCATAATGTTTGCAACATAAAAAAATCACAATCAAATACAAATTCCCCATCCCTGTCATTGATGATCTTTTCTATGAATTGAGTGGGGTTAAATAATTTACCAAACTTGATCTACGTTCTGGCTATCACTAGATATGCATGAAAGTGGAAGATATTCCCAAAACTTCATTTCACACTCATTAGGGTCACTATGAGTTCTTGGTCATGCCCTTTGTCCTGTGTAATTCCCCTTCCACTTTTCAAAGTCTCATGAATCATATTTTTTGTCCTTTCCTCCATCATTTTTTCTTAGTTTTATTCGATGATGATATTATCATCTATAGTAAAACATGGAAATCCCATCTCATCTATGTGGATCAAGTTCTCCATCTACTTTCTAAGCACCTATTGTTTCTCAAACAATCTAAATGTTCTTTTGGAGCCTCAAAAGTTGAGTAATTTGGTCATATTGTGCAAGGATGGTGTATGCATGGATCCTAAGTAAATTGAAGATATGAAGGATTGGTCCTGCCCTAAAACTCTTAAAATCTTGTGTGGTTTCTTAGGTTTAATGGGCTATTATTGGAAGTTTTTTAAGAATTATGGTAAAATTGCAACTCCTCTCACATCCCTCCTCAAAAAGAATTATTTTAGTTGGAATCCCGCAGTTGATCAATCCTTCCAAGCCTTGAAAGAGGTTATGTGCAAAACTCCTATTCTAGCACTGCCTGACTTCATCAATACTTTTGTACTGGAATGTGATGCATCTGTATCTATTGGGGAAATGTTTCCATATTTAAATTGATCATATTAGACTCAAGTTCTTTTTGGAACAAATAATTTCCTCCCCGGAGCAACAAAAATGGATCACTAAGATGTTTGATTATGATTATGAGATCATTTACAAGAAGGGAATTTAAAATGTGGTTATTGATGCTCTTTCAAGGAAATATGAAGAAGAAGGGTCCTTTTTCTACCTCTCTTTCATTGTTGTAGATTGGCTACAAGTCATTCACCAAGAATGATTGCAATATCCCAAAGTTTCTGTTATAATCCAACAATTGCAACAAGATCCTCAGTCTTCTCCATGGTACTCTTGGCACAATTAGGAGCTTCACTATAAAATTTGTATGTATTTAAGCAAACGATATCACCTTAAATCCACTATGCCCTTGGAACTTCATGCTTCACCCATAGTTGGGAATTCAGGCTTTCAAAAAATCTATGAATGGGTCAAACACTCTTTTTTGTGGGATGTCATGAAACATGACATCTGCACCTTTGTGACCAAATGTGACACTTTTCAACACAGTAAGGGTGAAATAGTCAAAACTCTAGGCACACTCCAACCACTCCCTATCCCACCTGCTATATGAAAGGATATTTCTATGGACTTCATTGTTGGCTTACGAAAATTGGGCAATAAGTCTGTCATAATGATTGTCGTAGACCACCATTCCAAGTATGCTCATTTATGTGCCCTCCAACACTTTTTCATGACATCTATAATGGATTGAATTTTAATGGATAATATCTTCAAACTCCATTGCATGCCTCACTCTATTGTCTTTGAACGTGATCCCACTTTCACCAACAATTTTTGGAAGGAATTGTTCAAGCTCCAAGGAACTAAGGTGTACCTCAACACAACATATCATCCCGAGAATGATGGATAGACTGAAGTTGTCAACAAGTGCTTGGAATCCTATTTGTGGTGTTTTTCATCTGACAAACAAACTCAATGGGCTCAATGGTTACCACTAGATGAATGGTGGTACAACACATATTTCCATGCTGCCACTCACATGACTCCCTTTGAAGCAGTTTATGGTCAAAATCCACCATCTATTCTATCATACTTAGCCAGTTTCACTAAGGTTCGGGACATTGACTACACACTCACAATTAGAGTTTCCATTAGTCATACCCTTGAAGAAAATATGGTCATGGATCAAAATTGCATGAAGCAACAAGTAGATTAGGGTCGTTTAGAACATTAATTTTCTAAAGGGGACCATGTGTTTCTTTGTCTGCAATCATATAAGGAAAATTCACTCAAAGTTGACAATTTTTAGAAACTATCCACCAGTTTTATGGTCCTTACAAAATTATCAAGTGTGTGGGATTGGCGGCCTACGAGTTATCTCTCCCCAATCACTTTAATATCCATCCTGTTTTTCATGTTTCATGCCTTAAGACAGTTATTGGAAATAAGTGCTAGAATCAAACCAATCTCCCCAAATTGGATGAAGAAGGCTCCATTCGGTTTCAACCCAAGCAATATTGTATCACTGCAAGCATCATCTTTGTTAGTGCACCATCAAGGAATTTTTAGTTCAATGGAAGGATACACCGCTAGAATATGCCACATGGGAGTCAACGACCATCCTGCAACAATTTCCCCACCTTAATCCTTGAGGACAAGGTTTCTTTCAAAGGGGTTGGGGGGGATTTTAGGGACCTAACCTCATTAACCCCTCATGTTGGTAGAATAATGTGTTTTCTATGTAATGAAGACCGACATTAGTAAATAAGGATTAAATAATAATGTGAACAAGTCTAATGTAAGAAGACTTAATAGATGTTTTTGCTTCTAGAAATATTTTCATCTAAAATGTTCTTTTGAAGGTAGAATTAGTATAAATAGGAGTAGAAAGCATAAAAAATTCTTTTCTTGAGAATTGTTGTAATAGAGCTCTATTGCACTGGATTTCCCCCCCTCAAAGAGGCAAGTGAACTTGGCTTTCTATCAATAAAGCTATCATTGTTGGTGTTTTTATTATCTATATTTTGTTGTTCTACTGGTATTCACTCCAATATTTTTGTTTTTGCTTATTATAATACATTTGCTACTATTATAACCCTAATTTTCACCAGACATGCTTACCTAGCATCAGGCCATCTCAAATTCTTTCTTTGCCAAAACAATGTTGAACAAATCTTCTTAAAAAATCCTTTTATAAAGGCCCACGCGCCCTGATCCATTACTGCACACGTGTACACACTAGCTGACCCAAGACAACCCATGTGTACCTACAAAATCACGAAAAAAGGAAATTTGTTGACGAAACACATAACTTTGGGTAAGTTAAATAAACCTTTCGGCCATGCATGGTCATACATTCGACCAAATACCTAGCTCCTTCTAACCTATAAAAGAAGGGGAAGAGGTCCCATTTGGAAGAGGGGAATCATAGTAAAGAAGCTATACCTAATTGATCATTCCCTTTGTCCCAACCTTTAGCCATCCTTGTGCAAAGAGAAGTATAGAGAAAAGCAGTTGGAAGACAGTGGAAGAAGAGCCCAGGACCAAGATCAAGGAGAAGTAGCCGACTTTATCATTGTAAGGTATCATTGTAAAGTTAATAAAATATTTTCTTTTCTCGTCCTGCCATATGAGATTGTCATTATTGGAATATTTATTGTATGATTGATTAAATCTCTAACCCGTTAGTTCATAGATAAAATTCATGTGGAGTTCTTTGTTTATCTTTAGTGAATGCAGGTCAGCATTGGGAGGAGAGTTGGAGTCAAAGAACAACCAAGCGTGAAAAGGGATCGACATCAAACACGAAGAATAAGGTACGTCAACTTAATCTCTTGAGCCTTGTATTTACATATGAGTAATGGGGGTCTAGGCATGGGATGATGGTAAAAAGTAAGAATATTTAGGTCATTTTTGCATGCATGATAAAACCCTTAGTGCTAGTCTGTAGGAGGGATTTCCCACCCACAACAGGATTGATGACCATACTGGGGATCTCTAGGGTTTCTGGGAATATTTTTCTTGGGCATTTTTAAAAATTGGTTTCATTCCTTGTTTTTAAAGTTTCTGTAAAAGTCTGAGCTAACATATATTTTGGTCTTCCATACCAGTTATCTCTATTTCTTTGCTTGACTACATCTTTTTTTTTTTTTTTTCGAGACCCATAGAGGTACACACGGCCTATAAACGGCCTGCACGCATGTACCTGCGCCCTACCTTCTCACAGCCCGCGTGTACACGCTAGTTGAGGAAGTGTCAGTCATGTGTACGATTCCAGAAAATTTCTTTTAGAGAGTTAGTCATCCTCTCCCCTGTCAGAAATAGTCCTTCTGAGGGGTTTTCTTGAACTATTTCTAGTCTTTGTCGTTTGCAGTCTATAGCTTAGGTTTCACCTCAGATTGGTTTGTTCTATGAAGTTTTCCTTGAATTGTTTTCTTTTTTCTGTTAAAGTAAGTGTATGAGTCTTCAAGAGATCTTGGTTCTCAGTACCAGTAGTCTCTGCCTGGGCTCGATTTCTTGGTATTTTCATTTGTCTTAGAGTTTCAGAGATACACGTGGCTTGTATAAGGCCAGCACGCGTGTACACGTGCTCTAACTTTACACAGCTCACGTGCACATGCTTGCTGTTGAACTGTCAACAATATGCTTGTGGAGAAAAATTTTGTTGAAGGTGAGGCAGTCATCCTTTCCTTTGACAAGAGTTATACCTCTCAAGTTTTTGGGTCTCTGTCATAGCGGTCAGTAACTTAGGTTTGATCACAGCAATATCTTTCTTTTTCATTAAGAAGTTTTCCTCAAAATTTTCTTTTTATAGGGTTTTTAGACAAGTGTGAGAGTCCAGTTTTAATTTGCTTATGTGTGATTTTTAAAGTGACTCTTTGCGATTTGTGCTAGGCCAGAAGTTTTCTTGGTTTTTACTTGTTGATATTTTTCCTTTTTGCTTTGTGAGCATTCAAATAAAAACAAATCTTGTATTTCTTTGTTTGGTTAAATAATGTTGTTTTGCATTAGTAACCAGGGAAAAGTCTTTTCTTTCATAAGTTCTTGACGGTTTACTTAGATCATAAGTATCTCGTAGTCGAGTGACATCCTGTTTTGAGTTTACTGTTCAAAGATCTTAGAAAATTTTTAGTTTGAAAGGTTGTTTAAGATTTGAGTCAAGTGAAGTTATTTTGTTTCCAGCTTTTTGTTTATTTTTATTTTGTCTTTCAAACATCACTAGTTTCACTTTCATAAACTTTGACTTAATACAAGCCATAAAAATTAACGCTAAATCTAAAATTCATTAGACCTTTTATGTTTGTAGGGTCAACCAACTAGTTTAGGGTTAGGGCCTTGAATTAGGTTGGAGAGGAAACTCTTCAAGGCCATTAAATCAAACATTGGAGTCTAAGTTAGGGAGTGTCAATGTCCAGTATTGTGAAATTTATCTGGGACCCCCTCTAACACAGGGGCTAAACACGAGGTCATGTGCGGAAAGGTAGCAGAGATAACCCCTCCAAAGCTAGACCAATCGTAGTGGAGAACACATATAGAGGGCTTGTCTTGGGATTCCATCGATTGCATATGCCACGGAGCTTTGTGGGTCTCGAATCCGTTCGAGGTCCTCAATTGTCTTCCGGACCACTCACCTTCGATACCCTTGACATGTTTCGGGCTTGATACCCTGCTCATTGTGGTCTACCCAACTTTCGACTGTACCCGCCTGGTGACTGTTCATGCACTGACAACCTAGTTGCCTATCTTTTTGGAGACATACACAGGTGAATGCAGGGGCATACCACAGTACCTAGGACAGACATCAGGCCACGATTTGCAGAGTATACCTGGAGGTTTCTTTCGTGTTTGAGTTGCACTTGCATCGATAAGTTGCTCTAGTGTTGGTTGTTGTAACTGTTCTTCCAACTAGTTTAGTGTTTGCTTGTTTTATCTTGGAGGGACATTTTTAGTGTGTGTTGTTTTTTTGAATGAATAGAAAGCCCTAGTGTGTCTTTGATCTTCTCACACAGTGGAGGATCATGAGCTTCACCGGTCATGAAGGCTTCTGGGCCTATCACCGGTTACACTGGAGCCACCTCTGCCACCACTAAAGCGAAAGCTAGACCAACAAGGGTCTTTTGAAGCGACCGAGTCACAAGAAATTGTACCTGACCAACATCCGGAGGAAACAACCTTTTTAGACTTTAGAGAGAAATCTCTCAGTCCATCCGAAACTCCGACCACTGATATTTTGACACCCATCATCATACCAATTCACCCTTACGAGTACCAGACAATGTTACATGCAGCAATGGAAACAAATGTTGTCACTTCTTCTGGGAATTCTTCAATTCTAACTATGGTTGTCACCACAGGAGATTTCCCACCTCCTAACCCACCATCACCGGTTCGAGCCACCATGGTCTCGACCACCTCTACCTCGAGCAGTGGTCCAATCCCATCTATGGTGGCAACCACTGCCCCTTTCACACCGAGTGTGACAGGCCCTTCGTTCTCATACGAGATGCGTAGCTCAGGTACAAGTCCTGTACTTTCCTACTCCACTTTACAAACTTTAGGTCTAGGGGCAGGGAGCTCTAACGCTCCTCTGCAAGGACACATGGGGGGAACTTCATCTCCTTTTAACGCTTTCCCTTACAGGGGAAGTCATATACCTCCTTTATGCCCTTCGCTCGATGGTACCCACCAACAATCCGCCGGGCCACCCACACACCATAGTTTATTTGGAGCAAGGAGTCAAGGACCACCTTCTCGTAATATACCGGTAGGTTTGACACCATTTTCTTTGTTCGGTGCATTTGGTAACAACGCTTTCTTGTCAGCTGCTTTCTTGACTGGGGGCGATCACAGTTATGGACAACCTATTCCTATGTAGGCTACTATTCCTACACAGGGGGCAAACCCAGGAACTTCTTCCGCATCAGGGCCTTGGAATTCTTGGCAGGGATCAGTTCCCTCATCAAAAATGCCAATCTGGGGCAATTCTTTTCACAACCAATGGAACCCTGGACAAGGTACTATGCCTATACCCATGGGATCGACATGGGGTAATGCTTCCCAAAGTCCTCCAAATGTAATGCACGCCCAACCATCTACGTCCTATTTTCGGAATCAGCCGATGATGTCTCCTCACAAGCAGAATCCATACGCTGGTCATGGCCATGGTTTTTACTAGAACCCAGGCCAACAAATGAACTTTTCTTGGCAACCTGGTGCCAGTAAAACTCTAGGTCCCTTTTTCCATGGTTATCACCAACAACCCAAACTACCTTTCCTAGCAACCTTGCATTTGCTAGACTTGACAAGGTTGTTGAATGACCCTATCTGTCACGATCCACGTTCGCCCCCTATGTCGACGAAGTTGCCTTCGGACATACCAAAGTTCAAGGCCAAGGCTAATAAAGATCTAGGAGATCATGTGACCACCTTCCATCTTTGGTGCTCGTCTAACTCGTTGAAATATGACTCCGTACAGTTGCGATTGTTTCAACGTACTCTCATTGGGAGTGCCACGAAATGGTACATTGAGCTCAACCGCTCAAGATACTCTTCCTTCGGTGAATTGACAATGGATTTCCTAAACCATTTCCAATTACCTGTGAGATACGACGCTGGCACAAAATTGCTGGCCAATTTTGCACAGACAAAAGAGGATCATATCTCTGATCACATCTGAGAATGGAGACGTCAGAAGAGTTTAATTAAGGTGCCAGTCCCACCAACATTCATGCTCGAGTGGTTCCTTAAGTCTTTGGTCCCACAGTTATCCAAAGATGTCGTGACGTTGGGAGTGTTTTACGAAGAAGATGCCATCATGAGAGCTCAACAGCTTGAGCTAATCTATTCTTAGTCTGGTTTATTATACGAGATCTTGCCAGATGCGCCATGCTCAATACTTGATAAAACCAGACAGAGAGCTAGACCACATGCCAATGGTATTGTTGGTTCAACATAAACAAATCCCGTTGAGCAATTGACGAAGCAATTGTATCAATTGTCTATACAACACACAACAACCAGCCAAACTACTGTTTTGGCTGCCCCCCCCTACCCAAACGTCGGATGTACACACAGTGCAACCGACAAATCCAAAGGCCACCCAACAGCCTGAAGGAAAGAAAAAACAACAAAAGAAGGGTAAGGGGGATAAGAAACTCACTAATAATGCTAGCGGGGGAAACACTGAGAAACGAAAGGTGCGGTATTCGTGCAACCTATGCACAGAAGACCACCCGACCCACCAATGTCCTCCGCTTGTAGAGGCCCAAAAGTTTGTGACACAACAACAACCTGCCGTGTTAACCAATCCATTTCAACATGGGCAAAACCTAACTCAAGCCTCTACAAGCGCGGAAGAGGGAAGTCAAGGACCCTCTCCATCTTTGAACAATCCCGCATCTGCAAATGTGTATATGATGAAGGGTGATGCTTTTGTATCGACTAGAGTGCATGACTACAGTAAACCAAGCACTTCTGAGAAGGGAAAAGAATCCAAACTCCCATCTTTTCCTCTCGAGATCGAGAAGACTTTGGGAAAAACAATGACATGCATCCCAAAAGGTGCATTCAAAAAAGCTTCTCACAAATCAAACACAAGGGCCACCCAAAACTATTCTGTGGTGGAGGATTTGTCTCAAACCCCTTATGCGATGTCCTCTTTGGAGGTCCTCCAAAGATGCCCTTCCCAAAGGAAAGATTTGTTAGCCACTTTAGGATCTACTAAGACTTGTAATCTGGGTACAATCATGCTGTATACAACCGACTTAAAACCTCGTCTGCCTTACCACGTAGCATTTCAGATAGTTGCGGCTCACCCAATGACAACTTTTACTCGGAATATTTTTCGCACGGTGGTTGATGAGGGTGCCTCGACATGCGTTATGTCATTGGCATGTTGGAAGGCCATTGGGCAACCCGTTTTGTCTCCGTCACCTACTCTTCTCACTGCTTTCGAGGGTCGTTCATTCCGACCACATGGTATCATTCCCTCTTTCCCCATGCAGTTAGGAGGGAAGACCATGTGTGTCGAGGTAGAAGTAGTCAATGCATCCCTCGACTATAATCTCTTGTTAGGAAGGAGTTGGAATTACGCCATCCAAGCAATGGTTGCTACAGTTTTCTATGTCTTTTTGTTTCCACATGAGGACCGGATTGTGACCATTGATCAATTTTCTTTCTCCAGACCTGACCCTTCATTGGGGGTATCCGCGGTCCCGATGATTTATAGTCCCCAACCAGGCATAGTCAATGTAGGGGTTGGTTTGTTCCCATCTTTGATGGGTACCTTTGATTACCCGCCCCCTCAAGGCAATGTCAATTTCATATCCGACCACCATAAGGTTGAGATTTTCCAAGTTTTTTCATTTCACATGACTTACTTCAATGATCCGTGGATGCTTCCTTCCCCATCGACCATGATGGAAGGGACAGGGCACCCTGGCATGTCCATGCCCTTGTCCGCAGCTGAAGTAGCGTACTCTTTAGTCCAGTAAGCTTCAGCCGACACAGATCCAATTCCTGTATAAGAGTTATATCCGCTTCTAGAGCCTATTTGGGCTCAAGGTTCTCTCTCTGACACTGATTTGTTAGACTTAGTCTTGCCCTCCAACGAAGCAGTAATTGAAGTAATGACTAGTCCAAAAAAACCCTGGGACGATCTCCATTGTAGATCATACTTCCTCCCAGATTTGAGCAGAATCGAAGCTAGAGAATTCACCTTGACTATGACTAGAGATAGGTCTTGTCCTATTAATCCCTTAGCTACACATGAGGTTTATGCTGAGGGTAATATGGCAGCTATCGCTGAAACCATACCGATCAATATCTCCAGAACCCCTGGCATCATGAAGAATGTTTTCGTTGGAGCTGACTGTTCCCCTGGAGAGATTCAAATCTACACAGATCCTCAATCTCTGCCATAGGGACTATGCGAGTGAGCGAGGTAAAGTTTCACTCGACATGCGTTATGTCATTGGCATGTTGGAAGGCCATTGGCCAACCTGTTTTGTCTCCATCACCTACTCTTCTCATTACTTTCGAAAGTCATTTGTTCCGACCACATGGTATCATTCCCTCTTTCCCCATGTAGTTAGGAGGGAAGACCGTGTGCGTCGAGGTAGAAGTAGTCGACGCGTCCCTCGACTACAATATCTTGTTAGGAAGGAGTTGGACTTACGCCATGCAAGCAGTGGTTGCTACAGTTTTTCAGGTCTTGTTGTTTCCACACGAGGACCGGATTGTGACCATTGATCAATTCGTAGATCCTCATTCTCTACCATAGGGACTATGCGGGTGAGCGAGGTAATGTTTCGCTCAACATGTGTTATGTCGTTGGCATGTTGGAAGGCCATTGGCCAGCCTGCTTTTTCTCTGTCACCTACTCTTCTCACTACTTTCGATGGTCGTTCGTTCTGACCACATGGTATCATTCCCTCTTTCCCCACGTAGTTAGGAGGGAAGAACATGTGCGTTGAGGTAGAAGTAGTTGACACATCCCTCAACTACAATCTCTTGTTAGGAAGGAATTGGACTTACACCATGCAAGCAGTGGTTGCTACATTTTTCCGGGTCTTGTTGTTTCCACATGAGGACCGGATTATGACCATTGATCAATTGTCTTTATCCAGACCTGACCCTTCATTGGGGGTATCCACGGTCCCGATGATTGATAATCCCCAACCAGGTGTAGTCAATGTAGGGGTTGGTTTGTTCCCATCTTTGATGGGTACCTTCAATTACCCGCCCCCTCAAGGTGATGTCAAGTTCATATCCAACCACCATGAGGTTGAGATTTTGCAAGTTTCGTCATTTCTCACAACTTACTTCAATGATCCATGGATACTTCCTTCCCCATCAGCCATGATGGAAGGGACAGGGCACCCTGGCATGTCCACACCCTTGTCCGCAGCTGAAGTAGCATACACTTTAGTCCAGCAAGCTTCGGTCGACACAGATCCAACTCCTGCACAAGATTTAGATCCGATTCTAGAGCCTATTTGGGCTCAAGGTTCTCTCACTGACACCGATTCGTTAGACTTAGTCTTTCCCTCCAACGAAGTAGTAATTCAAGCAATGACTAGTCCGGACAAACCGAGGGACGATCTCCATCAAAGATCATACTTCCTCCCAGAGTTAAGCAGAATCGAAGCCAGAGAATTCACCTTAACTATGACTGGAGATAGGTCTTGTCCTATTAATCCCTTAGCTACACATGAGGTTTATGCCGAGGGTAATATGGAAACTATCACTGAAACCATACCGATCAATATCTCTATAACCCCTAGCATCGTGGAGAATGTTTTTGTCGGAGCTGACTATTCCCCCAGAGAGATTCAAATCTACACAGATCTATTTAAAGAATTCCACGACGTTTTTTCCTGGTCTTACAAGGAAATGCCAGGCATCAATCCAAAAATAGTCGAACGTGAAATCACAACTTATCTAGATGCCAAGCCTATTCGGTAGAAGCTTTGTCCAGTTAATCCCAGGAAAGAAGCAACCATTAAGGTTGAAGTTGAGAAACTGCTAAAAGTCAGTTTTATCTATCCTATCCATTTGACCCAATGGGTCTCAAATCCTGTGCCGGTCAATAAGAAAGAAGGCATGATTCGTGTATGTACGAACTTCCATGATTTGAACAAGGCCTATCCAAAAGATAATTTTCCCACACCATTCATCGACTAGATAATTGATGAATGTGTAGGTTGCGAGGCCTTCTCTTTCATGGACAATTTTTCGGGATATAATCAAATACAAATCAAACCCGAAGACCAACACAAAACGAAATTCATTTTTCCATGGAGTAGATTCGTGTATCGTAAGATGCCCTTTGGTCTAAAAATTGCTGGAGTGACATTTCAGCGGGCCATGTCTTTTTCTTTCCATTATCTCAAGCATATAGTCGAGGCCTATTTAGATGATTTAACATCTCGATCTTGCAAGAGAATAGATCATCCCACACACCTCCAACTTATCTTTGAGCGATGTCGCTACTTCTGGATTCCCTTGAATCCAAACAAGTGAAACTTTTGCGTAACATCAAGACATTTGTTAGGTTTCATAGTGTCAACAACAAGGATCATGGTCAATCCTCTCAAGGTTGAGGCAATAATTCAGCTGCCTCCCCCACACACAATCCTTCAACTTCAGAGTCTACAAGGCAAGGCAAATTTTTTAAGGTGTTTCATCGCCAACTATGCCGAGATCACAAAGGGCTTTATGTGCTTACTGAAGAAAGATGTTCCCTTTTATTGGGACGATGCCGCTCAACGCTCTTTCGAAGTGTTGAAACATGCCCTCACAACTGTCCCTCTGCTTCGGCCACCTAACTATAACAAAGATTTCTTATTATACCTGGCTGCAATAGAGTCAACCATCGACATGGTCTTAGTTTAGGAAGATGATTTGTTCTCAGAATATGTGATCTATTAACTGAGCCGAGGCCTAGTCGGACTGGAACTCAATTATTCTCATATCAAAAAACTTGCATTGGCAGCAGTCCATGCTGTTCAACAGTTCTGTCATTATGTTATGTTTCGCAAGACCAACGTCATTATCATTGTGAATCTGTTTCAATACGTGTTGACACGATGGGTAAAAGGAAGAAAGATCAGTAGATGGATAGTCATCCTCTAGGAACTCGACTTAGATTTCATTTCAGCGAAATCCAAAAAGTCATTGGTCTTCGTAGAACTTATTTCAAAACTTTCGATTGAGTCAGGTGATGTTATGCCCGAAGAGTCACCTATTAGAGGAGATATGTTTTTGACTGCATCTTCAGATCCCTAGTACAAAGATATACTTGTCTATCTCCAGACTTTGAAGTGCCCCACCTCTGATTCTCGTGATGAGCGTCACCGTATACGCCATCAGGCTAAGAATTATGTTATACTCGATACATTGTATCAGAGAGGTGTAGACTGCATCCTGCGCCAATGCCTCACTCATGAAGAAGCAGTTATCGTGATTAATGATTTCCATACCTAAGCATGTGGTGGTCATTTGTCTGGGTTGGCAACAGCCCAAAATATTTTACGAGTAGGTTAATTTTGGCCGACACTAATTAAATATTGTATCGAATTGGTCAAGAAGTGCCACCCATGTTAGATCTTTTCTCGGAAGATGAGGGCACATCCCTCTCCCATGTTTCCTATCATCACAGTTGGTCCCTTCACCAAGTGGGGGATTGATTAGACTACATGCAACCCTCCTTCAGCTAGGGGGCACCATTATATCATTATAGCCATAGAATACTTCATGAAGTGGGTCGAAGCTATGCCAACATTTAAAGATGATGGGGAGACTGCAACTCTCTTTTTATTCAACCAGATAATCGCAAGGTTCGGCGTCCCAAGAGAGATTGTCAATGACCATGGAAGTCACTTTCAGAACCAGATGATGAACAAGTTAACATCAAATCTTGGGTTATGGTAAGAAAATTCATCACCCTACTACCCACAAGAAAATGGTCAGGTGGAAGATGTAAATAAATCTCTTAAGACCATCCTACAACAAACAATCAACTCAACCAGATCAAATTGGCATTTGATATTATACTCGACATTATGGGCTTACCGAATGTCTATTAAGACTGCAACCAGTTTCTCACCTTTTCAGCTTGTTTACAGGCTAGAAGCAGTCTTGCCTATAGAATGTCAGATCCCATCCCTAAAATTGGCAGTACAGTTATTGCCAGACACTTCTCCACTTGAAGAACGGTTATTATACCTTGAGCGGCTCAATGAGCAGTGTCGTGATGCAGACCTGGCCAATGAGGCTCAGAAACATAAAGTCAAGTGTCAGTATGATCGATCTGTTCATCCTCGGGTTTTCTCTAAAGGTGACCTTTTGCTAGTCTATGATCAAGATAAGGACCCCTGGGGGGCAGGAAAATTCAAACCCATGTGGTTCGGACCCTTCATCATAAAAGAGGTTCTAAAAAAGGGTGCTTATCGTCTGGTTGATTTTAAGGGAAATGCTTTGGCAGAGCCTAGAAATGGACTCTACCTCAAGAAGTATTACTCATAGGTAGGTCACCTCAGGTAACGTTTTGTAACATATGTATAGTCTTTGTAGTATTACTTTCTAGTTTCTTTTAGTATTATGGACGTGTCAATTTTGATGTTATCTTTTGTCACTATGGCAGATGTCAAGTGAATCAGAGGTGTTCATTGGGTATGCAGATGGTGCTAGCTGGAACACTCGGACGCTTGCCTCTGCAACTTGGGTAATTTTTACACCTCGGGGCCAGTTATTATCTTCCAGAGGTATATTCTTAGGTGACACCACAAACAATGTCGCCGAGTACAGTGCAATTATTGAGTTGCTTCATGACGCCTTGTCATTTGGTATCTCTCATCTCCGAGTCTATTTAGACGCTCAATTGGTTGTGTCTCAGTTAAATAGAGTCTACCGTGTTCATGATTTGACTTTACACCGACGATTCCTTAGGGTACGTCTCTTAGAACGAAGATTTGATTATATTACATATTTTCATGTTCCTAGGATATTAAACCAAGTTACATATACTCTAGCTAATCAAATTTTAGACTAGCATCTCGCACACATATAAAATACATACACATAAACATGTAAAATACATTTTTAAAGGAAAATATGATCCATAAGACACAAAAAGACATAAAAATCCATATATAATATCATAATCATCAGAGTACATGGGTGGACACAAGTGCCTCAAAAATATGACCAGTAACGAGTCATGGGGATTATGCCCTCAAAAAATATATACAAGTAGTGCTCTCGGCACGTGAAAAGTCTAGACTAACTAAGGTCAGGGACTATGGCCCTATTGTAATGATCAAAAACATCTTCCAAACACCAAAACAGTCAGACCCACGTCCGTGGTGCCCCCACTACATGAGGCTGCATAGATGGTGGAAGATCCTCAATCTCTACCATAGGGACTATGCAGGTGAGCGAGGTAAAGTTTCACTCGACTCATCTCAAAACCCTCTCAGCCTCACCAGATGGAAGCTCTCCTACTGCTGTTGGTCCCCCTGCAACGGCAGGTGCATCCCCTGGCCGAGGATGATGCCTATTCCTCACATAATCCGCAGGTCGCACTAGTCCCACATATGCACATAATAGACACATATTTGTCAAATACTCTGGTATAAAAAGAATGATATATATAAAAAAAAACATAAAAATTACATATGTTTCACACAAAAAAAAAAACGATGAAAACTTACCCATCTCTCCTCGCTCCTCACCGGGAGGTACCGGTATCTCAGGATCTCTCAAGAAATCAATCCTAGCATAAGGGTAATCCTCTATGACTAGGATATGTCGTGACAACTAAGAAAAGAAGTCATCATCAAAGGACTCATTGGTCCTTCCACCACCCTGTCGTGGCAGTAACACTGCCCATATGAAAACCGTAGGAAGAGAGGCCTGATGTCCTCGTACCACCACTCAAGGATTGAAACTAGGAACTCTTTCAAAGAAGAAAGAGCATAGAATCGTCTCGAACTTGTAGTTCCTCTGCATCTGCAACCGACAATTTGTTAGCTACCTCTTCATACAATCTGACAGTGTAGTGCTCCAGTCAAATATCTATGCATTTAAGCACTGGACTGTACAGTTCATCTGTGCACGGGACGCCTGATGTAGAGCTGCAAAACCAGTCATCTACCCAATAAGAAACACAATCTCCTGCAGTGATAAATTGTTGATATTGCTTATTGACACCTGAGAGCTCGATTGGTCTGTACCAGCCTCACAATAAAGTCCTATCAATTCCGATATGTTATGAGGCCCCAAAGGAAATGTACGGAAATTGACTAGTTCCCCTCTCCTGGATAGGCCAATCAAAAAATATATGTCCTCTTTAGTAGGCACCAGTGACTGCCTCTCAAACATAAATGTGTCTGTGTCAGGATGCCAATAATCAAACAAGGCATTCAGTAGCCTAGGTTATGCTTGCATAAAAGGACATAGGAAGAACTTGAGTAGCCCACATTGCATTAAGGCAACAACAACATTGGGGTCTTCCCCGACTAACTCACTAATCTCCTCATGCTCTCTTTCCCTCTAGTGAACATACATCCTGCAAAAAACCAAGTTTAGGACGGTTAACCCTTGCTTTTTAAATTTTTTTCTATTAAATAAAGGGTCCACACGGGCTGTAATGATGACACTCGCGTGTACATGCGTGTAGTTATTCCTTTTCCCAAGTGTACACATGGCCTATCATAAGACATCCCACGTGGACCTAGGGCCGAACTTTTGAAGATCCACACCCCCCCAAAACTTGAAACTAAAAGCATAAATAAAGGTTTAAATTGCAAGACGAGAGAGTTTATACTTACTTGGTCCAAGAAGATGGTTGTTTCATCCACCAAATCTCCCAGAATAAATTCTTTTCACAAAGGGGTAGTTTTGTCTTTTAGTCAATTTATGAATTAACAATGGTGATAATGAATTGCCATCTTCTATTTATAGAGTTTTTTGGCCCTTTTTTGTCAATTTTCAGACTCTTTTGTCATTTTTTCTAAACTGAAAATCATTTAAGATGGTTCGAGAGTTTTCTTTGGATGAGCAAGGGAGGTATTCCTTTAGGTATTTGGAATTTTTTTTTAGATTTGGGCGTTTGGACGGTCCTTTGGTAAAAAGTCAATTTTTCCAGATCGTTGCATTTAAGTCAGGATTCCACCCCCACTTTTTGCATCTCGTTGTCTTTTCCACTTTGCCATAGGATCGATCCCACCGAGTTGCAACACGGAACCCTCATTACTGCTTTAGAAGTGTCAGAATTTGGTGGTAGAGCCTACCATAACATGGATGCCCTAGGTAGATCCTGGTTTCATGATGGTGTCCATGTTGTCACTAACAACTATAGGCTCGGGAGTCCTCCATAGTTTTTTCCTGATTATGAGTTTGAGCCTCATTTGCATGATTCCTTTTCACTCTTGAGCTCACCCTCGGGACTCCAAAAAAACATAACGGGTCTTCTTTTAAGCCCTTTTCAGACCCTCTAAACATGAAAAGATTGTCGAGCGATCTTGTGGCCTTTCACACTCGTTAAACTAAAATTTGAAGTCACGTCTATCCAGTGGTAGTTTACCCCTTTTTCGGTCCGGATGGTCAACTGTACGAACAAAGGTATACTCTAAGGAACTTCAGTTCTCTAGAAGAGTACCCCCAAGTATAATTTTAACCCTTTTTCGGGCTTGAGGGACTAAATGTATGAAAAAGGAACCCCCACAGAGTCCATAGTTAAGCTCTTTTCAGACTCCCTAAAATTGAAAAGATAGTTGAGTGACCTTATTCTTTCACACTCATTAAAATGGTCTAAAAGAACATTCCTGATGGAATCCATAGTTAATCTTTTTTTAGACTCCTTAAAAATGAAAAAATGGCCGAGTGATCTTGTCTTTATCACACTCATTAAAATGGTTTTGAATAGACGTCTTTTCGGTGCTAATTTACCCCTTTTTCAAACCGACTAGACTACCTTCGAAAAATGTACCCCAATGGAGTCTCCTTTTACGTTTTTCAGACTCTCTAAATATGAAAAACCACTGAGCTTACCTTCTCTGGGCTCATTAAACTTACATCGAAGGACATTACCATTGTGTGTTTTATTAATTGCATTTGCATACCTATGTCTTTGGCCTAATGCCGGCTCCATGTTGCTCTCAACTGAACCATCCAAAGCATGCCTTATACGCAAGCCCTGTAGCACTTTGCCTCTGCGTCTTGACACCTTTGGCCCCTGGAGGATTTTTCCCAAGTGTCCTTACTTTGAACATCAGTCTTGTTCTTGCGCCTCGAACTTGTATGTTTGCAACAATTATCCCTCCTTTGTAACATAGCATTCTTTTATTCTTTTTCCAAAATTATTGAAAAAGACAAAAAAAATCAAATATACCCCAAAAAGAGGAAGGGAAAAGTATTTTCTTTTTATTGGAAACACAATGAGTCACCCTTGGATAAAGAACATTGGTCAGTTTGTTTGTCAAACTCTGGGATTTAATATGACCTTAGGAAGCTATTCTCGCTACATAGAGCTGTTTCCTCCTCCGTTTGGTTATTTTTCCGAACATATGGAGAGTTTGCATTGCCTCCTACCTCGTAAACTTATGTTAATTCCATGCTTCCTGAGTCTCATCATTTGTCATGCTATTGTCCAAGGGAAGTTTTTACCAAGCCTGAGTTGGCCCCTCTGCAGTTTGTCTCTTTCCCTCATGCCCGACCATCCTAAATGTCCAATCAAGTCTTTGTTCGAAATCAATTAAGCCTTCAGTCTAATCATCAAGATTCTCAAGTCCATGATCGACGAGACGTCGAAGACCTCTGGGTAGTGAAGTCATACACTCATATTACACTCCTACCCAAGTTTTGATGATTTCGAAGTTGTTGCTTGAGTTCTGAAGACCTCATCTCTAGCCATCGGGCCTTATCAGCTTCTAGAAGATGGATACTCTACATGTATATATTTTTGATTTTGAGATGTAGCTCCACTGTGTATTGTTCACATATACACTTTATATAGTTATATGACATGGATCTATAGTGTATTTGATTGGTAGCCATGGTTTTATTTTATCTTGAGCATGGGTATGCCCGCCTCGATGAGACAATTATTATCTTGCTGACGACACCTCCTGATTTCTGGTCTGTGGGCTCACTTGTTTGGCACATCGGTGAAGATTGTTAATATATTTCTGCCATTAGATGCTCTTCTGACCTCACACATTAGGGGGCATATGTTATAACCCTAATTTGCACCATACATTCTTACCTGGCATCAAGCCATCTCAGATTCCTTCTTTTCCAAAACACTGTTGAACAACTCTTCTTAAAAACTCCTTTTATAAAGGCCCACGTGCCCTGATCCATTACTGCATGTGTGTACACTCTAGCTGACCCAAGATAGCCTACGTGTACCTACAAAAGCATGAAAAAAGGAAATTTGTTGACGGAATAGACAACTTTGGGTAAGTTAACTAAACCTTTTGTTCATGCATGGCCAGACATTCAACCAAATACCTAGCTCCTTCTAACCTATAAAAGAAGGGGTAGGGGTCCCATTTGGAAGAGGGGAATCATAGTAAAGAAACTATACCCGATTGAGCATTCCCTTTGTCCCAACCTTTAGCCATCCTTGTGCAAAGAGAAGTATAGAGAAAAGTAGTTGGAAGACAGTGGAAGAAGAGCCCAGGACTAGGATCGAGGAGAAGTAGCCAACTTTATCATTGTAAGGTATCATTGTGAAGTTAATAAAAGAATTGCTTTTCCTGTCCCGCCATATGAGATTGTCATTATTGGAATATTGATTGTATGATTGATCAAATCTCTGACCCGTTAGTTCTAGATAAAATGCATGTCGAGTTCTTTGTTTATCTTTAGTGAATGCAGGTCAGCATTGGGAGGAGAGTTGCAGTCAAAGAACGACCAAGCGTGAAAAGGGATCAACATCAAACACGAACAATAAGGTATGTCAACTTAATCTCTTGAGCCTTGTATTTACATATGAGTAATGGGGGTCTAGGCATGGGATGATGGTAAAAAGTAAGAATCTTTAGGTCATTTCTACATGCATGATAAAACCCTTAGTGCTAGTCCGTAGGAGGGATTTCCCACCCACAACAACGACCTTACAAAATAGAATAAAAGAAAGCCTTTCTTATAGGGTTATTACTAGAAAATAAAGATACACCAAACAAAAAGTTTTCATTAGATACCTCCTTATTCAAAGGATCAGTGAAATATATAATCTCAATGGTGTGCATATTGTTGGGATATGAAAATTATAGTCTGGTGGATGAAATGATGATAGGGTTTGTGTATAAGTTAACATAGTCTGTCGGGTTCAATTACGTTGGTTTTTTATCTGATATTGTTCATGAGCAATTGATTCAATTTGAAAAAATGAAAATTTTTAGGAATCAATCATACTTAATTTATCTTCTTCTTCGTTATCAACCAACATTATTCCAACATTTGATGTTAGAAAAGGAGGACAAAGAAAGAAGGCCACTTCTAGTATTTGATCGGACTCAAATTTTAAACGGTGAAAGTCATAAAAATGGATTTAAAAAATTTGTTGATGATTTTATGTCAGTAGTATACACTTTGTTCTTCAATGAAGTACCTCCTATGATCCCTCTTGAATGTAAGCATCATTTACATATTATTCATCAAGTGAGGTTTGATGATTGATATATTTCAAAATATCATATAGTGCTAAGGATTTATGGCTCAAAATAGAAGCTTTATAAGCTTCTGATTGATCTAACTCGAAGAATTTGTGCTTTATAATACATTAGGAAAAGACTAAATGTTGATTATGTCCATTTTGTTTCTAAGAACAAAAGGACATCCTTTGCACTACCAACAAAGATTACAACATTTATTGTTAAAACAAGAAATGTGTTTACCATTGTGGAAATCATGATGAAATATTTTCAATTTGAAGAAGATATATATTGGCCATATGACCCTCTTAAAGTGATTTGTGACATGAGAATTTTTGTTGTACTAGTAGCATATACTCACCAAATTGTTGCATAAAAATAAATATTAGCTAATAAAGATTATTGGATAGAGGTACAACAAGCCATGCAAAAACAACAATCAACACTAGCAAAGAAAGGAAATAACACATAGCTAGATATCACAATGTATACACCCCAAAAGGGGGATATACAAAGGAATAGAACAGATGATCCCATGGAATATGATACCCTAGAAAACTCTTCATCTAAGACGCAAAAAATAGTTGCTAAAGCTGGAAAACAAATCAACAAATTACAAAAATTGAAAAATCAGTGATTACAATTACTCACATTCCATATTTGTAAATGTGTTGAACCTACACAAAATAGATCTAGCTAGAAAATGTCGCACACATTTGTAGAGAGAAATTGAGAAAGAAGAAGCAAGAAAGAAAGAATGGAAGAATTCTCATTAACCAAATGAATAATTCATCATTTACACATGAAATACTATGTATAACTCAACTAATGAGAATTGGAGGAGAAGCCAATGCACCATAGTGGTGGTATAGAGTGATATGGACACACATCAATAGTTACGGGAGTAAACTGCCACCTAGTCTAGTCTCGCGGGTAGTTGAGAGAGTGAACTTCCACTTAGCTGAGTTAACTAGTCTATCAGTCTTCAATTAACTGTCTGAAACAGAGTGAAGTGAGGAGGAGATCAGGGAATCATAGGTAAATGTGCTAGTCTGGTAATGATCCCAAGGAAAATGCGCATTAGCTAGTGATGATCCCAATGTCGCATGGTGACAATACCAATGTAGCATCTAGACTCCACTCAACTAGTCAAAATGAAGTGAAAACTAAAGAGAATATTCTCCCTAGAGGAATATTCTTCCTAAAATATAGGAAATTGAATAAAGACTAATAAACAAGGAAAAGACTTAGGAAAAATAAATCCTAGGTGCGTGTGAAGTAAATCTAACACCCCCCTTGAACATCACTATGGTTAAAATAAAGAATGGGTCTCGACAACGAGGCCATGTTAGTTACCCAAATACAAAAGATACACTAAAATAAAGTGAGGAAAGAGGGAAAACCTCATGGGAAACCCCCCCCTCAAGTTAAAATGTATGTAAAAAGAAGAATTGACAGTTGCTAGGCAATTGTGTCCTTCACTCCAAGATGAATTCGTAGAGAATGGAACTTCTTCTCTGTGAAGGTCTTGGTGAAGATGTCTTTCGTCTATTCTATTGAAGGACGGAAATGTAGGTTGATGATTCCCTCGTGTACTAAGTCCTGGATGTGGTGCATGTGGATCTCGATGTGCTTCGTCCACTACCTCTGAAATGGATCTCTATAGAACTTCATAGTTCTCTGGTTGTCACACCAGATGACGATCGACCGATGAAACTGAATGCCCAACTCAGTGAGAAAATGTTGTAGCCACATAGACTGAATGGTTATGTTAAATACCAATCTGTACTCTGCCTCAGCTGAAGATAGATAAATAGCAGCTTGCTTCTTGCTCGACCAACAGATAGGACCGAAACCAAGACTGAGTGAGTAACCATATGTGGACTTGAGATCAGTGTTATTGCCAACCCAGTCAGAATCAATGAAGCTAATGAGATCCAATTTAGAGTCTACTACATAATGAATCTGAAAGGTGATGGTGCCCTGGATGTATCGAAGGATATGCTTTGCAACCTTCCAATGTAGCTCATGCGACTCCTGCATGAACCTGGAAACTGTGCCAACTGCATAGGAGAGGTATGGTCTAGAGTGTGTAAGATACAACAAGATCCCCACTAACATTTTGTACAGTGTGTTTTCAACTAGTGGAGTGTCCCTGCCATCCTCAAGTTTGACTCCTGATAGGAAAGGAGTCAGAGAATACTTGTAGTCTGTCATGTGAAATATCTCAAGGAGATCTCATGCATACTTGGCCTAAAATAGTTTGATGCATGATGCATCCTGACTGATATCAAGTCCAAGGAACAAGTGTATCAAAACCATGTCTATCATCAACAACTTGTCATGTAGAATCCTCTTGACTGCAGAAATCATTGAAGTCGAGCAACCGGTGATCAACAAATAATCAACATACAGAACTAAGAGTAGAAGTGAATCAACCGTCTTGAGCATGTAAACATTCAGGTCTGATTTAAAATGTACAAAGTACTGTGACAGTAGGTAGGAGTCCATCTTGGCATACCATGCCCTTAGAGCCTGCTTGAGGCCATAAAGAGACTTCTTCAGTCAATAGACCAAAGATGAATCCTACATAAATCCCTGGGGAAGCTCCATATAGATCTCCTTAGAGAGATCACCATGAAGAAATGAATTCTTCACATCCATCTGATGGAATTCCCATCGCTTGGTTTCCATAATGGAAAGTGCCAATCGTATGGAATCCATCTTTGCTACTAGAGAGAAGGTCTCATCATAGTCAATGCCATGCACCTGTTGAAAGCATTTGGAAACTAGACTGTCTTTGTATCTTCTAATATGTCCATGCACTGTGCTCTTGGTTCTATAGACCCATATGCACCTGACAAGTTTCCTTCCAGAATGAAGGGGAACCAGATCCCAGGTCTTGTTCTCAAGGAGAGAGTTGTACTCCTCCTGCATGGCTAATTCCCAAAAGGTATTTCCATCAACCTCACTATAAGACTGTGGATATGAAGACTGAACCAAGAAAATATGCCTGGGTGGCAATGGTTCAATGGTAGTGAGTGCAAGAGGAGGCTTCTCGAAATCAGATCGATTCCTCCTAGTATCAGTTGGATCACCAACAAGATCCCTTGCATCTTGAAGAGTAGTTTGGGCCCACTTGGGCCTTTTATCTGGCTCTCCATATGCATTTGGATGCACTGACTCTATATCTAACTGTATTGAATATGTATATGGATCATCTGAATCCTTTGAATTAGAACTCTCATATGAAGAAGAGTCGACATGTGCATGCTCATCATCTATGACAGGTGGAAGAACAAAGGTGTCTGCATACAACTACTGAGGTACATGTGGGACACTTTCCTCGAATTGGACACTACACTCAGTGATGAACTGGTCTGAGGAAACATCATTGAGTTTGTATCCCTTCACACTATCGGGGTATCCAACAAAAAAACACTCAGTGCTATGTGGATCAAGTGCCTTCCTCTTTTCAGAGGGAATCCGAGCCCATGCACGTGAATCGAAAATATGAAAGTGGGTCCCTTCTAGTTTGAGGCTACTCCAACACTCGTAGGGGGTCTTATCCTAACATATCTATGGGGATATATGTTGTGGATGTAGGTTTCAAAATTAAGTGCTTTGGCCCATAGTCTATGTGGAAGTGACTTTGCATGTAGCATGCAAGATGCCATCTCTTTTAGAGATCTGTTTTTCCACTCAACAACTCTGTTTTGTTGCGGAGTATAGGGAACTGTGTGATGCAACTGAATCCTTGACTCATGAAAAAGATGTTGGATCTCATGGTTGACATACTCTCCCCCATTATCAGTTCAGAGGACTTTGATTTTATTTCTGTATTATGTCTCAATAAGGTCTTTGAAATCTTGGAGGTGTTGAAAGACCTTTGATTTTTACCTGAGAAAGTAAATCTATATGAAGCATGAGAAATCATCAAAAAAATTGAGAAAATACCTTGCTTTTCTAATTGATGGATGTGGAAAAGGGCCCATGAGGTCACTATGGATCAGATCTAAAGGAGAGGAATCTCTCTGAGTATTTCCTTTGTCGAATTTCTCTTGAGAGTGTTTTCCAAGAACACATCCCTCACGGATTCCTTTGGAGAGATGGATGTATGGTAGACCATCAACCAATCCTTGTTTGATAAGCTATTGCATGTATCTGAAATTCAAATGCCTGAACCTTTCGTGCCATATCATACTGCTTTCATCAACAAGGGTAAGTAGTAAAGCATAATCTAGTTCAATAAATTCAGAAAATGTATACGCTCTAGATTGATAATTTACCTCACCAATAGCAATCCTGGAATTGGTTTGCATGTCATAGATGTCCATTGCATCATGTGTGAATATGAATTTCTTTCCGGTGTCGGAATTTTTCATCTGATACACATAGATAATATTGACAGAAATTTTGGGAACATGCAACACATTCTCGAAGCTTTTGTTGGTGAGTTCAATCCTTCCTTTGCCGGTGACCTCGACTGGATATATTTCCCCCATCAAAATAAGAGGACCATTGCATGCATCCAATGAAGAATAAAATACTTTTTTGGAAGCCATGTGATGTGATTCTCCTGAATCTACGATCCAAGCATCGAGAGAGGAGTTGATGGAAATCATGGCATGGCTAGAATTGCCTTTCTTGGGATTCTGATCTTTTGGCTTCTTCTTCTTGGCACCCTTGGGGATGCAATCTCCAAGGTTATTTTTATGAATTATTTGAGTCGTTAGATCTATTTTTTTCTGCATGCTTGCATATTCTGGATGGAATCCTTTATGGAAGTATGTGCATTTATCCCCTTTTCACCTTTGGATCCAGAGGCATCGGTGAAGGATTTTGAGTACCCTTCCTTATTTGTATTTTCATGTACTTTCCTTTTGTCTTTATATTTATATTTTTGATATTTATGACCACTACCATCTTGCACAATAAGTGCATGCACCTTTGGGCCTTTGATTTTTCCCATGTTGATGAGCTTGGTCTGCTCTTGTGTCAGGGATTCGATAAATTCCTCAAGAGAAGGAATCTTCCAGGTGGATCTATAGGTGAATTTGATTGAATTTAATGTGGATATGAAAACTGAGAATTCAGGACCAATTTTGGAGAGAATGGTGATAACCATTTTTTTCTCCTCCTTAGATTTATCAACCCTACAAGCCTTGAGTTGCAACAGTAAATCCTTAAATTTTCTAAATAAATATTGGAGATTGTTGAAGATTTTTTGATGCAGGAGCATCTCTCCACATCAGCCAGGCAGCCACGTCAAGCGCACGCATTCAAAGTTGAAGAGAGGCATTTCCCTCATTTTGATTTAGAATTGAATGTAAATTAAATGTTTAGGCTGTTGAGCCATAGAGTCGTGCCTTTGTGCAGGCATTAGAGTAGACGAGCCTTTAATGTTTGTAAGGATGAGATCTAGATCCGATGCTGGACTAGACAACCCATTCAATGTAATTGAATAGGGTAGGTAGATTTGGAGGAAAGAGCTCTAAGAGCCTCCTCATGTAAAAAGATCAAGGGTATCTCTTAGTGAGCTAGCAAAGATAAAAGAGAGTATGCGAGTAGAGAGCAGAGGAGAAGGATCCGAGACCTTGTTACAGGCCATGCTAAGGAACACCTTGTAAAATACAGGCATTTTCCATTTTAATATAAATAGTAGTTTTTCCTACATGACTATGTGTTGAATGAATGCCTGTGAGTGTTCTTTATATGATGTGAATGTATGATTGTAGATGTATGTTGTAGGCTTTCATTTGCAGGAGTGTGTTTGATTTCCAGGGTTAGAAGTATTTGTGGTTTCATACCAGGAGGGTGTGACAGAGTACTGTGGTCTCTTAATACCGGTGCATAGATGCACTTCTGAACTCTGCGAATTCAGAAAAAGGCATGTTGCGGCACAAGAACTGGAATCAATAACTCAGGAAGGACCTATGAGGTTACTGAATACTTCAGGAGGAAAGGTTGTGAAGGGAACATAGTTGTAGACAGAACTTCTGAGGAGTTCTATAAAGCTCTGCCAAGTGGACATTGAGCCAGTGCAAGGAGTGCACAAAGGAAGAACTTTGCTGAGAGTTCGCTGAAGAAACAAAATCACTAAGGATTCTGAGAGCTCTGCCAAGAGGGCCTAGAGAAGGTGCATAAGGTTCATAGAAGAGGACAAAACTGTTGAATGTTCTGATGAAGAAGATAATCTACCAGGTGGACATCGAGTAGATGCACAGATAGGCACATGAGAACATAACTCTTTGAGGTATGAAAAATTGCGGAAGAATCCAAGGAGAAGGACCTTCCACAGGGTTGTTGAACACCCTGGAAGACTCAGCATGAGGTCGCTTGAGGGAAGGATAGCTAGGAGGGAATCCACAGTTTCCATCTAAGGGAGAAGGAAAAAAAAAGGGGACAAGTTTCCTTGGAGGTCGAAGCTACAAGAAAGATTAGGGTAGATAGCACCTTTGTGTGCATGTGAACACTCCGTAGAGGTGCAGGAGTTGAAGAATTCTTCGAGGATTCGAAAGGAAAGATAAGCTCAGGAGGGCGAGTGTTTCTATGCACAAAGTAGTAACTACAAGGAGTGCAGAAGTTACAGAACTCTTTAGAAGAGTTTAGAGTACCCAAAGCTCAGGAGGGACAACGTTTTCATGCACATGACGAAGCTCAAAGTTAAAGAGTTCGCAGAGAAGAAAGAAGGCAAAGGTTGAGAACTTTGGAGTACTTGGAATTCTTCCAAAGTTGGGCAAGAAAGTGCTGAAATTCAGAAGAAGCACAACAGTCGTTCGATCAAACTGTGAAAGAGATTTGGACTGTTGGTTTTTTCACGTCCAGGGAGCAGTAGAGCAAGCGCACTGAAGAAGAGGATCCAGAACATTGGATCTTGGTCCAATTACCCGACAACCATTTGATTTGTCAGCAGTTGCATAGGAGTTAGGACCTCACATAGAGGAACACTTGTTCATTCGCAGGAATCACCAAGGAAGGACGGACAATAGGTATTCTCTGAGGAGGATTCGCGACATTCCATGAGCTGTTAGATCTCACAAAGGAGCAAGGGAGATACCGTGAGTATTCCCAAAGGGTTCAAAGCTCAGGAGGGGCAGGACCGTAGATCCGAGCCACAAGGGCCGTCATATTCACACATGGATTCATATATCATAGTTTCATGGGTTGAACTCCATAAACAACGCAATAGGAATCGCGAAATCATGATACGCGATATCCCAAAAGGTTAAGAGAACAGTGTGGGGCCACAGGGCCATAGAGGTGGACAGGTGGCATACTATTTCGAAGATTCATGGTGAGAAGTCCTGAAATAATTGCATCAAGAGTCGCGATATTGTGAACTCCGAAATGCCGATGGAGTAAAGGACCGTTGAAAGGTCAAACTCACGCGTGTGTCGAGGTTTCGGCATATCGAGAATCGGGGGTCAGTAAAGAAAATTGTTCGACATTGCGAGTGCCAAAATCATGATAAGGGAAATCCCGATAGGAGAAGGAAAGGTCAGCGTTGACTGTTGTCAGGTCTCGGGGATTCGAGAGTCCAACGCCTGACCACTAACCTCACGAAGTCGCGAAGTCCAATCTCCCAATTTGTAAAGAGGAGATCCCGTGGAGAGTTTGTTGTGGGTGCAGAATTCCTGACAGGGAATTAAAAGGACCGTTTTAGAGTTCTTTGATCCGTGTGAGAAATAAAGATCCTGTGAGCATGCGAATCGTCCAACCTACGGGTTGAGAGGTAGTGGGCGTGTGCATCATTTGTGGTATCAGAGCCTGATTCTTGTCTGTGTATTTCAGGCGAGGGAGGCATAAGAGATAAAGAGCACTCTGATACACATCAGTTTGGTATCAGAGCAGGACTTCACTTGTATATTTCAGGTGAAGCGAGAAGGAGTAAAGGAAGATAGAGTGTTGGAGACTCTGTGACGATTGTTTGTAGGTAGGTAACAATCGAGAAGATAGTCAGGAGGACTGTGGGAAGAGGCTGAAACACTCAAGATTGTAGAGTGACAGTAGCAGGTTTGCCAGGAGGGCAGATAGAGACATCAATATGGCTACTGAGGGCCATAGGTATGCTGAAAGGAAGAGCTCAAAGATGATGAGAATAGACAAAAGGGGAAAAGAACTTGCCGACATCAGGGCACGAATGGAAAATCTTGAACTGCGGATGCAGTAGAATACCAGGTCAAGATGGGTATATGAATGCCCCATGAGGAAGCTGAAAGTAAAATGGCCAGTCAAGGAGTTGATGGCTAAAAAACAACGAAGGCTGTTAAGAGGATGGTTGAGGCATGCTGAAAACCTCGACGGACCTAAGGAAAGGGTTCATATATGTGAACCAGAGACTGGGAGAATTCTCGGTGAAGAGAATAAAATGGGATCAGTTGAAGATCTCAAGAACTGCCAGGAGGGCAGAGAGGAAATTCCAGTTTTCCAGGTGGGCAATGAGTTGAGATCGCTATGGGATCTCACAGACTGTCATGAGGACAGCCAAGGAATTTCACATTTCCAGCTGGGCAATGATATGAGGTCGTTGTGGGATCTTGAAGACGGCCAAGAGGGTAGCGGAAGCATCACATATTACCGGATGGGCAGGGATGAGCCGATGGGACGATCTGAGGGTCTCATGAACTTAGGAGTGAGTCGGAATCAACCAAAGGAGCTGACAGAACAGGTGATCTCGAAAGTAGATTTAGATCAACAGATGCAGCTGACAGAGGATGAAGATTCATGTGGTTTTCCAAGCCATGTGAATGAAGATGATGACAAGTTAAAAACTTTCACCATCCGAGAGGACAATCTGAGGAGCCTTATGATGATTGGGGGAATCGAGATATTCCTACCACTTGCCCAAGAGGAGGTAGAAATCTGGGTTGTAGATGCAACAACCACAGAAGCAGAACAACCAGTTGTGACTGTTAAGGAAGAAGAATTGGAGCAGATATCTGAAGCTGCCCAAGCAGAAGGGGAGAATGAGAATTCTAAGGAGTGTCTCAATGCTTTTAGCCAGGAAGCTCAGGAAGCTGCAGCACTGAAGCTGACAGTAGAAGAAGTAGAAGAGGATGATGAGCATTCTGAGGAATGGCTCAATATTTTCTGTCAGGAGACTGAAAAGACTACAACTTGGGAGTTTGCAGAAGAAGAAGGAGAAGAAGAAGGCAACACTAGTTTGGCTGATCTGTATGAGCAGATAGAAGCCCTGGAAAGAAGGGTGAAGGTGCAGAGCATGCACATCTAATAGGTGAAGTTGGAAGTTGATGAAGAAGGCATGGGAGATCACAGTGATCTGCCCATATGATGAAAATTTTTGCAGCTAAGGAGACTGTATGAGTAGGGCCAGCCATTTGAGCAGCTGGACGAAGTGATCGACATGATCAAAGAATGGATCATCCGGTCAGCAGAAACTATCAGTGAGGAGAAACTGAACAGAAGGAGAGTAGCAACAGTGACGCGGAAGAAGCAGCAGCAACAGAGAGATGGAGCAGATGAACAGCTCCAGAGGATGATTTGGGATCCAGGAGGATTTCAACAGCTGAGATGGGAAACTCATGAGCAGGAGCTCATGAATTTTTGCAGCTAAGGAGTATGATGCAGGAGCATCTCTCCACGTCAGCCAGCCAGCCACGTCAAGTGCATGCATTCAAAGCTGAAGAAAGGTGTTGCCCTCATTTTGATTTAGAATTGAATGTAAATTAAATGTTTATGTTGTTGAGACATAGAGTCATGCCTTTGTGTAGGCATTAGAGTAGATGGGCCTTTAATGTTTGTAAGACTGAGATCTAGATCCGATGCTAGACTAGACAGCCCATTCAATGTAATTGAATAGTGTAGGTAGATTTGGAGGAAAGAGATCTAAGAGCCTCATCATGTAAAAAGATCAAGGGTATCTCTTAGTGAGCTAGCAAAGATAAAAGAGAGTATGCGAGTAGATACTAGAGGAGAAGGAGCCAAGACCTTGTTACAGGCCATGCTTAGGAACACCTTGTAAAATACAGGCATTTTCCATTTTAATATAAATAGTAGTTTTTCCTGCATGACTATGTGTTGAATGAATGCCTGTGAGTGTTCCTTATATGATGTGAATGTATGATTGTAGATGTATGCTGTAGGCTTGCATTTGCAGGAGTGTGTTTGATTTCCAGGGTTAGAAGTCTTTGTGGTTTCATACCAGGAGGGTTTGACAGAGTACTACGGTCTCTGAATACCGGTGCATAGATGCACTTCTGAACTCTGTGGATTCAGACAAAGGCGTGCTGTGGCACAAGAACTAGAATCAATAACTCAGGAAGGACCTATGAGGTTACTGAACACTTCAGGAGGCAAGGTTGTGAAGGGAACACAGTTGTAGATAGAACTTTTGAGGAGTTCTGTAAAGCTCTGCCAAGTGGGCATTGAGCCAGTGCAAGGAGTGCATAAAGGAAGAACTCTGCTGAGAGTTCGCTGAAGAAACATAATCACTAAGGATTCTGAGAGCTCTGCTAAGAGGGCCTAGAGAAGGTGCATAAGGTGCATAGAAGAGGACATAATTGTTGGATGTTCTGATGAAGAAGATGCTCTGCCAGGTGGGCATCGCATAGATGTGCAGATAGGCACATGAGAAAAGAACTCTTTGAGGTCTACAAAATTGAGGAGGAATCCAAGGAGAAGGACCTTCCACAGGGTTGCTGAACACCCTGGAAGACTCAGCATGAGGTCGCTTGAGGGAAGGATAGCCAGGAGGGAATCCATAGTCTCCATCTGAGGGAGAAGGAAAAAAAAAGGGGACAAGTTTCCTTGGAGGTCGAAGCTACAGGAAAGATTAGGGAAGAGAGCACCTTTGTGTGCATGTGAACAGTCCATAGAGGCGTAGGAGTTGAAGAATTCTTTGAGGATTTGAAAGGAAGGATAAGCTCAGAAGGGCGGGTGTTTCTATGCACAAAGTAGTAACTGCAAGGAGTGCAGAAGCTACAAAACTCTTTAGAAGAGTTCAGAGTACCCAAAGCTCAGGAGGGACAACATTTTCATGCACACAACGAAGCTCAAAGTCGAAGAGTTCGCAGAGAAGAAAGAAGGCAAAGGTTGATAACTTTGGAGTACTTGGAATTCTTCCAAAGTCGGGGAAGAAAGTGTTGAAATTCAGAAGAAGCACAATAGTCATTTGATTAGACTGTGAAAGAGATTTGGACTATTGCTTTTCTCCCGTCCAAGGAGCAGTAGAGAGAGTGCACTGAAGAAGAGGATCTGGACCATCAGATCTTGGTCCAATTACCCGACAGCCATTTGATTTGTTAGGAGTTGCATGGGAGTTAGGCAGTCACACAGAGGAACACTTGTTCATTCGCAGGAATCGCCAAGGAAGGACAGACGGTCGGTATTCTTCGAGGAGGATTCGCGACATTCCGTGAGCCGTTAGATCTCACAAAGGAGAAAAGGAGATACCGTGAGTATTCCCAAAGGGTTCAAATCTCAGGAGGGATAGGATCGTAGATCCGAGCCACAAGGGTCGTCGGATTCACACGTGGATTCGTATATCAAAGTTTCGTGGGTTGAACTACGTAAACAATGCAACAGGAATCACGAAATCATGATACGCGATATCCTGAAAGGTTAAGAGAACAGTGTGGGGCCACAGGGTCAGAGAGGTGGACAGGTAGTGTACTATTTCAGAGATTCGTGGCGAGAAGTCCCGAAACAATTGCATCAAGAGTTGCGATATTGCGAACTCCAAAATGTCTATGGAGTAAAGGACCGTTGAAAGGTCAGACTCGCACGTGTGTCGGGGTTTTGACATATCGGGAATCGGGGGTCGGTAAAACAAATTGTTCGACATCGCGAGTGCCAAAATCGCGATAAGGGAAATCTTGATAGGAGAAGGAAAGGTCAGCGTTGACTGTTGTCGGGTCTCGGGGATTCGAGAGTCCAATGCCTGACCACTGACCTCGCAAAGTCCCGAAGTCCGATCTCCCGATTTGTAAAGAGGAGATCCCGTGAAGAGTTTGTTGAGGGTGCAGAATTCCCGATAGGGAATTAGAAGGACTGTTTTAGAGTTCTTCAGGCCGTGTGAGAAATAAAGATCCCGCGAGCACGTGAACCGTCCGACCTGCGGGTTGAGTGGTAGCGAGTGTGTGCATCATTTTTGGATCCAATGTGAGAAATTCCACCTCGATCATGTGTCTCCTCATCTCTTCCTATTTTCCAAAGATCCCTTCCATGGTGTTCTAGGATTCATTGGGGCTTTTACAAAAAGATATGTGAAAAAGGAGATCGGGAGAAATGAGACTGCAAATTGTTCCGAATGCTTCATCCATTCAATTTAGATACTTGGATTTTTCTATGGATGATGTTGGTTCCATTTCTGTGTTCATGGTTAACCTGTACAATCCTCTACTTTGAATATGCATGATTATCCTCTCCTTCCATGCAAAGTAATTTTAAGGTGTAAGAATGAATTCTTTTGGGAATTTCATTTTTCCGCTGCCTTCAATCTTTGGTACTTGCAAAAATAATTCGGTGTGTCTTTTTCTCGGAAGTCCATTAGATCTGATACCATGTAAATGTGTTGAATCTGCACATAATATATCTAGCTAGAAAATACTGCACACATTTGCAGAGATAAATTGAGAAAGAAGAAGCAAGAGAGAAAGAATGTTAGAATTCTCGTTAACCAAATGAATAATTGATAATTTAAACATGAAATACTCTGTATAACTCAACCAATGCACACTAGAGGAGAAACAAATGTGCCATAGTGGTGGTCTAGAGTGATTTGGATACACACCAATAGTTACGAGAGTAAACTTCCACCTAGTCTAGTCTCTTAGATAGTTGCGGGAGTGAACTGCCACCTAGCTGAGTTAACTAGTCTATCAATATTCAGTTAACTAACTAAAATAGAGTGAAGTGAGGAGGAGATCAGGGAATCATGGGTAATGCACTAGTATGGTGATGATCCCAAGGACAATGCGCATTAATTGGTGATGATCCCAATTTTGCATGGTGACAATACCAATGTAGCATCTAGACTCCACTCAGCGAGTCAAACTGAAGTGAAAAATGAAGAGAATATTCTCCCGAGAGGAATATTCTTCCTAAAATATAGGAGACTAAATAATGAATAATAAACAAGGAAAAAACTTAGGAAAAGTAAATCCTAGGTGTGTGTGAAGTAACTCCAACAATCTTCTCATGATTCTCAAAGTAATGAAGCATCAAAAAAGATTACAATCACTAAGAAGATGACTAATATTTTCATAGAAATGAAGATCGACAAAAAGTTTGCCAAACAAACTAAGAAAAAAATATACTCTTAGATGGTTAATGAAGGTTCTTCTTCTTCTATACTACTATCCTCAATTGATTATGGTAGAGGTACAATGAATATTACCATTATTCAACCCAAAGTTAATAAGAGTGAAGGAGATCTTATGCCAAATGAATATGATACAAAAAAAATCACCTTTGATCTAAATAGCTTTCCACCTTAATATAAGATGAGTGGCATAAGAAAATAGGAAATATGGTGGCTAGAGATTTGATTCAAGCATATGTAAATGTCAGGAAGTTGAAGATACAAATTGGTAAATTTAGAAAATCAATTACATGATGAAAGGGAAATAAAAAAGGCACTATCAGTTGCAGTAAATGATTTAGAGAAAAATCATATCTCTCTAGGAAAAACAACAAAAAATAAGTATATCATAGCCTAAATGATCAAACAAAAGGATAAAGAAATTCAAAACCTTAGAGGAAAGTTGAATGCACTTTCCACTATGCATAGCCAGACCAAGGCAATATTAGAGATAGAAAAGGAGAAAGATCAAATTAAAAGTCTCAGAAAACAAAATGAAAGATTACAAGCAAACATTGAAAGGTTTAATGAAGAAAAAACAACAACATTGTTAGTTAAGTTAGCTAAAAAGGTAACTATTCCTGATGTCGAGGAAATCCCAACAACTTTAGACCAGGGACAAATTATTTAGTTGAGGAAGGAATTATCAATAGTCCGAGAAAGGCTTCAGATAATGGAAATTGAATATCAGAGTAAAATTTCAAAAATAATTGATGTGGAGGAACAATTAGAAAAAATAAATAAATTAGTATAAAAACTATTGTATAGCACAAAAATATACTAAATTATTTGAATATTGTGAGAAAATTGTTAAATTTGAAGACTTGAAAAAGAATTATTATACAAATTTTGCAAGAAAGTATCTAATAGGGGCCAAATAGTGTATATGGCATCAAATAAAATTAGTCCTGCAATAACTGAGAACTCATTTTAATATTCTATTAGAAACAAAGAGCTTAGAAATAAATATGAATCTAAAGGTGAAGAAAGATTGGGAAAAGTTAGGAGATAAGGTACAAATTTATAATGATGTTATAAATTTGTAAAGCATTTAAGCAATGTAATTCTTGTTTTTGGAAACAAAGGATATATTAACTTTTATAATGGACATAGAAAATTTTAGGTTTGAAATTTACTCTAGGGGTTCCAAATTTTGATTGGACAAATATTTTGTATGATAATGGGTTTAGGATCATTGATGGTAGCCCATGTAGATTCATGAGGGAGAGGGAAAATATTGTTTTTTACCCATGAAATTTGACCTGCACCTTTCTAATCACCTTGATTTCCAGGTATGTATCCTTCCAATCGCTTGGAGTGATTTTTCTCTCTCCATTTTGTGTGAATCAAGATTTCCCTTCCAATTTCCCTAACTTCCAAGTATGGGGGTTTTTATGGAGATATTTCACCCTTTCCATTTGGTGTGAATCGAGCTTCCATCTTCTATTCACCCCCCAATTTTCTAGAGTATGGGTTTAGTGGGGAATGATTCATCCCTACATTTTCATGGTAATATTTATGCACAATATAGTATCCAATTAATGGTATCTATAGTAGCCAACTTGGTACCTTGTGCATTTTCCTTGCAACTAAGATGGTATGAACATTTTCCTTCCATTACGGTGCATTGAGAAGCTAGGAGGTTGGTTCTTTCACATAAAATCTATGAGTTATTGTCACATTTCCTCTAGTGGCTCTCTCCTGCATAAGAGGAACCATTTCTTGATCATGATGCAGTACCAACTACAGTAGATCTAGACACCCGCCACTACTACTATCGCAACCAAAAATCTAGTATCCTTACCTACCACCCATTATCCTTATTAGGTGATCCAATGTATGGGTAGGATCCATAGATGTACACCCATCAAGATCATATTGACTAGTGAAGATAGAGCCATAGGCAGAGGCTAAAGTGGTGGAGGTAAGCATCTATAAAGCTCCCACATTTGTTTTTTCTTTTCTTTTTAATCTAACAGACTTAAAATGTGGAGTCCAAATACTTCTAACATGCACTAATGTATGCAATCACAAGTTTCTATTTTATATATCCCCAGATAAAATGGATGCCATGGTTTTGATTAACATTTTTTGGTTATTAAATTCCCCTTTTAGATTCAAATTCATCTCAGGTTCAAATTTGTTTAGCTTCAACATTAGGTTTTCCTTTGGGGTTTGACAAACTTGAATGAGCCTGAAATTTTTTTTGAGGTTCACCAAATTTCGAACCTCCGGGTTCAAATTCCGTGAACCTTGTGACTTAGAGTGACAAGCAGACTTCCTAGGTGGTCACCCACCCAAGACACCTCTGGCTCAAGCATGCTTAACTATAGAGTTTTCCTCACAATCAATCCCACTTAGCTTTCTACACCATTTGAAAAACCTTATCAAGTATTGTGCCTTATGAACTACCCATTTAGAGCTCCCTTCACTCTTATTATTTAAGAATAGAGGGGCTTCCATAGTGAAACATATTAGATATTATTTTTGAGATTAACTGCGTAGTGTAAGTCATTCATATATGACCCATATCCATGAGTATTAGTCACAACTAACCAATAATTCTCATGATTTGAATAGTCCACTTAGCACTCATTGCATTGGAGGATGCTCACAGGGGTGAAGAAATGGGATTGAAACCAACGAAATGAATCACATAGAATCAATCATCACTTCTGGGGCTTGCACCCCGTAACCAGGACTTCCCAGGTGGTCACCCATCCCAGGACACCTCTGGCTCAAGCGTGCTTAACTATGGAGTTTTCCCCACAATCAAGTCCACTTAGATTGCTACCCCATTTGCAAAACCTTAGCAAGTATTGTGCCTTATGAACTACCCAGTTAGAGCTCCCTTCACTGTGGAAGCCCCTCTATGCATATATAGAGGTAGTAAACATAATAATCAAGATCAAATTGAAACACCCGAATTAACATTTAAACTGACAAACAACAACCACCACTCCAAACTAGGTATGTGCAGAGTAATTAAATCGTGCAAGTGTAACTCTGTCATTGTGCAAGCCTAATTCAATTTGACTTTAAAAAGATGGGCGATCCATCCAACACAACTACCATCAACAACATGCCTGCTTTAACAAGTGATCAATTGGAACACATAAACATGCTTAAAAATTTGTGGGTATCCCTGAGTGTGAAAACCAAGATATCCATACTACACACAGTGCGCAACCACCAAAACCCCACGCTGCAACATCTCCATTTTACAAAACCAAACAAACAGTCACAACAATAACTCAACGCATCGAGTTGAGCTATCAATCTAATATGATATTGCTTCGATTTAATCCAAATGCAATCAAATATGTTGTGCAAACTCAGGCTTATATAATTGACCAATCATAAGGATACAGTGGATATAGTTTCTATAGTCATTCGGTTCAATAATCATTTTTCCCCAAAAGAAAACCACAGTTACCATGACCATTATTTCATTGTGTGAAAACACCATACACACAACGCAACATGTGTGAACAACTTAAAGAATTTGTAACCAATGCCATCTAAACAATCCTTAGTGCATAAATACCAGTGACTGTGTATCAACCAACCAATTAATCATTGTCATAAAATCAATTGACCTGACAAGATGTGACAACCATGCATACCCACGCATCAATTCGAATTGGGGCAGTGGCCCTTTCTATTAAACAATACTGAGTTATATGGAGATCGAGTATGTGTACTTTGAAAGTGCAATTGGAAATGTAGGATTTACCATTGTTATAACATAGGCAATGAATATATACCAACCAACACGACTGTCACACGATCAACTGGGTGAGCCTGTATTTCAACTAGTCGACAATTATACAACCATCCAACAATAACCAAGTAGTAAACCCAAGAGGCCAGGTTGATCTTCTCTATCAATATTCAGATAGGAGGGCTAATTTTTCTTTCGTAGCCAACATAGGGAGAGCAGATCCACTCTTATAATGGTGAAAATCTGAGGCCAACGGTTTATACACAGAGAGACGCATTTGTGGACAGGTAACAATCCATGACAGGGGGCCACAACATAAGGCGAAGCTCTAATCCATCATGGAAATGTTATTTAACACATGAAGGGTATAACCCTCGTGTTCTTTGAGCGAACAATCACAACAATGAGATGAAATTAGGGCCAAGGAAGAACATGAACCTCATTTCATGACCCCTAGTGGTGCAATCAACCAATGCCCAAGTGAACAAAACACAGTGACGCAGAATGCCTTCAACCATTAAACCCATAAAATCCAAAGACTGGATTTAGTGACAAAAGAGAGAAGATAGATATCCACCGAAGACTAAACAAAAACCCTCCAACTAAACCAACAAGGGTAACATAGAGTTACCACCCAGGATGACCAATAACTTCTATGAATTCAATATCATGGTAGGAAGAACCATTCATTTAAAGAACACAAATTTACCACTTGCAATAGTTAGGAAAACACAAACCAATACATCTGAGCCAATAATCATTTCATCACTAGAGCAGAGTCACAAATGGCCAAAAAAATACATACCTGTAATTGAATTCATTTAAAATGTGAGCTGGCCGAGCGGTTTGTCTCTTCTAAGAAATTAAAGCATAACTTCAGTAGCAAGATTGAACAATAGCCGACTAGGGTGGAAACTAATGGGAGGAGTAAAGGTGACGTGCAGTAAATGCACATCGCCTCCACCCACAATTCATTAATTCACCAACGCATTCCAATGAGTTCTTCATTAACACCATCAATCAACACATGTATCGAAACCATCACCCATTAAAACCAACAACATGGCCATATCACCCTTCTAACTTATGCCATAACATAATTCCACCAAGTTCCATATAATTCAACAATTCACATAACCATTAGCACTATTACCTTACCAAATGTGCCACCAACATTTCATACCATATGTGTATTAAACATATAACTCAATCATAATTGCATAACCATTTACTTGTTAGCTAGGGTTTAACAATAATTGTTAAGTCTTTCATGCTAGTATAGTAAATAGGATAGCTTTAAATTCTTCCCCTTTGCAATTGTTTCTCATTTCCTTCCAATTGTTCGCATGCAGTATAGTAAATTTGTGGAATTAGATCCCTTTTCTTTGCATTTGTTATAGTATTTTGCCTTTCTCAAAACTATCCTTCATGTAATTTCACTAATATGTTTATTGTGCAGGTGTGATAAGAACAGATAGCAATGATATTAATGAATAGCATAGGTTGTAGTAACATAAGGAATTAACACTTCACAAGCTCAAATCATAACCAATAACAACAATATATCATCAACCATGTAAGCCGTGTCACACCTCATCAAAACATAAAAAATGAACAGATCTGATCTTCAATAGTTGAAGGGGGTCCCACCTACTAGTATTATTTAGTTTTTATAATAATAGGCTTTAGCAACACTTTGTGGGAGAAACTTTGTTGACATTTTTAATCATCAACAACGACATCGTTCAAATACTAGTCGAAGATGAGTGGGATGATCAGATCTCTTGCGAGAGCATGATGCTAGATCATCAAGATATGCCTTGACTATATGTCTAAGGTCGTGAAAAGAAAATGACATGGCCCACTGAAAAGTGGCTCCGACATTCTTCGGGCCAAAAGGCATCTTATGATACGCAAACGTGCCCCAAGGACAAATAAAAGTTGTATTATGTTGGTCTTCCGGTTTGATCTGAATCTAGTTATATCTTGAAAAACCATCCCTGAATGAAAATACCTCATAGCCAGTGCATTCATCGACAATCTAATCGATGAATGGGGTGGGAATATTATCTTTTAGACATGCCTTGTTCAAGTCACGAAAGTCCATGCACACGTAAATTGTACCCTGATTCTTGTTAACCAGAACGAAGTTTGACACCCATTCTGTCAACTACACGGGGACAATCGATATAAGCTTGACATCGCCATAAGTTCCCATCAATGACAGAAATAAAGCATAAAACCTAATTTGATGGTGTCAGGTTGTGCATTATAAATCATCAAGACCGTGGAAGTCCCCGATGTTGTAGGAAAATTCCCCTACAGACAGGTGAATTTCCTCTTGGATCTTAGACCCCTATGACCAAGAAAGAAGAATGCTAACTTTGAACACTGACATTCCTTTAAATGTATCCAAACTAGTCAAGGGAAAAGAAGAAGAAAGTATGAGTACCTTTTTCTAAAGTTTGTCCTCGCTCTGTCTAGGTTGAACTTGATCTTCAAGTCCTTCAATGAATTTTGCAATCCAGTAGACAACGAAGACAAAACATACTTCCTATTCTAACAAGATTAGTTTAAAACTAGATTCATCAAAAGAGACAAGCCCGTGAAAATGTACACAAACTTGAAGGAAACAGGCCAAGCATATGTATTAATGAGAACTCAAAAGAGATACATACAAACCGTATATGAAGTCGCAACAGCCTCTCCAAGTCCTCCTCGTCCAACCCTTGCACAAAGCTCCCAAGACCATAGGTTTGATACCTTAAATTTGCTTCCTCCATCTCTATGGAAAGCCCTCATTATATAGGATTTGAAGGCTTAACCACCATGGGGAGGATCACTCATCAGATCCACTAAAAATGGATCTCTAAGATATTTAGGGAGAAAGTATCTCTTTAAGGATTTTAGGGAAGAACTATCTCTCAAGGATTTTAAGGAGGAAATATTTCAACCATCCATGAGATCCTCCACCTTCCCTAAAAAATAGGAAACCAAATGTGAGACGGATTCTCACACTTAATTGATTTCTTTTTCATGAATATTAATAATAATTCTGCACTTGATTGTCACACTTANACGTGCACTTTATTCCCACACTTAATTAATTTATTTTTCATGAATATTAATAATAATTCATGTGCACTTGGTATTTTGGCCTTCATGTAATATATCCCTCCTCCACATTGACTAGGGATTGTGACATAGGTTATTCCATGGTGCCAAGGTGTATGAGACACTTATATTACACTTACGACACTTAGGGAGAGGTACCTAGGTGTGAAAATTTCATGTGTAACAAAATGCCCCCTAAAGTGTGAGGTAAGAAGAGAGAATGATGGCCAGAACACTTTACAAATATTTAATGAAAGGTTGTGGAGTTGGAGAACCTGGAAGAAGCTTCAAACAACCATCAAACAGTATTAAAAAATGTTCCATTTCCAAGGCAGGCTTACCTATGCTTGGAATACAAGATGACTCAAAGCATGGCCACTGACCAATACATTGCAGATCCATGAAAATTATTGACTAAGGATATGGCCACCAAAGATACAATGTGGATCCATACCTCCATGACATGAACTGATCATAGTCATAAAAAATACACAGTGGAGCTACAAGATGATAAAACATAGCCACAAACCAATACAATGTGGATCTATGTGATATTCTATACATCAACATGCTTAAAATCTCCTTCGAAGCCTGGGAAAAGCAATTTAACAGAGTGAATGTTCAACCCAAGGTCTTCGTCCCAATCCTGATGCAGTATGAACCAAACCATGTGAATAGATGTTTTGATGTCGAACATGGTATAAAACACTTGATTACCAGTCATTGAGGTAAACCATTAACAAGTTCGAGTGAAATCACCAATGATGTCAATGACTCCCAAGGTACGCTAGTACATTCCGACGAATGTGAATAAATGAGCTGAGGTCGAACATTCGTGGAATCATCCGATCAGAGGTCAATGATATAAAACCACTGTCAAAAGCGAGGAGGCATACCATTGAGGCATGCAGGTCCCAAGGTACTAATTGGTTTCTAATTCTAATTCTTGGATGATGTGTTGAAGTCGATAGGAAAAGACTTGTTGAAGGAGGGCCTTGATGTATCCCCCATCAACGACACAAAAATAACATAGGAAAGTGATGTAACATGGTGAATCAAATGAGTATGGACTGACACAGGAAATGGAAACTTGTAATACTACATATGGATGGTTTGAGGTGAAACTTCCCTTGAACATGATGAGGCACGACAACTGACTTGGCAGCATTGATTCGACGAGTACCAAAATGTAATGTGATGACAATAAGAGCACTCTTCGACTGGATGAAAAAGTATGGCGACACATGGAATTGGTATGACTCAGAGACATGCGGATTACCCAACTGTAAGATGAGACACAAAAAAGTGCCATGTTTAAGGGTGACAAAAGATGCCATAAAGGATTCTTAAACACTTGACCCACTTCCTTCAATTTTTTCCCCCACCCAAATAGATGAGTACCTATTTTTAATTTAATGAGCTCAAGGAGGATAACACATGCTCGATATAACTCACCTTCGGTAAGTTCCTCTTCCTTTGTTTAATGAACTAGAAGAAGTAAGGGTTCAGTCCCATATGGGCCCTTCAATGTGTAGCTTAGTGAGTCCAGAGAAGGAAACCTCGATGGTTTTTCATGTTTAGAGAGTTTGAAAAGAACTTAAAGGCAACTCCAGTTTTGTCCTTTTTCGTAATATTAGTCTTCGAAGTCCGAAAAAGAGATAAACTACTACTCGGAAGACGCCCTTTCAAAACCTTTTGAATGAGTGTGAAAGGAAGCAAGATGACTCGACAATCTTTTCATGTTTAGAGAGTTTGAAAAGAACTTAAAGGACACTCTAGGGGGTTCCTTTTTCGTATATCCTTACGAGTCTGAAAAAGAGATAAACGTCTACTCGATTACATTCTCATGTTTTTTTTAGCATGAGAAAGAACTAATACTATTCTTGTCAGTGTGACAAGGTTAAACAGAAAAATACTGCTTTGAAACCTGCAAGTGAAGACAAATCTGCATCCAGGGTATTAGTAATATCTCCAAAAAATATTTTAAAATTGAAAATAAAATATATATTAGCAAAAATGGACCCTATAATAGTGAAATCGGGCAAAAAATCTTATTTACCATTTCATTTTACCAATCTCTCCTAGGATTGGTATTTTTGACTTCGGATGGTGATTTTCAAGCTTTTGGCACCGGAGCTATGGTTTACCGTTTTCACATCTGTCTGGATCAAGTTGGTCATTAACCCATTCTAATCATTTTCCACTGTTTAGATTTTCTTTTGAGGTAGTTGATCGTCATCGAGGATTTCCGATACACCAGAGTAGATTTCCAGGGTAGCCTGAACTTACTACTTCCAGAGTGTATAGACTCGGATGCATTAGGTACAAAACCAAAACCTTTTCATGTGTTTTTTTAATTTTTAATTTATATTATTTTTATGTGTACATAGAGGGGTTTTTAAGAAATGCATTGTTTCATCATGCAGATAGAGGTGCATCATGTCCGGTGGAGATATCGGCACTAGGGCGTCGCGAAGATGTGCAAATAGTCGTAGAGCATGAGGGGGTGGTGGGAGGTCTCCGGGAGGTCGATAGGAACCTCTGAGGTCTTACAATGGCTGTCCCACCTCTACCCTTACATTTGCATAGGCATATAGTGGGGATTCCTAGGAGTTTGAACCACTTGCTTCGACAAGTGGCTCATGCAGTGGTGTGCTTCTCGGAGCACAACATGGTGTAGGAGGACTAGTATCCTCTAGATGTTTTTTGTAGTTTTTTCATAATGATATCATGGGAATGAGGGCCCAAATTTTTCCCTTTTATGTACTTTTTAATGTAAAAAAACTTGTGCTATCATGCAGTTTATATATATCCAAGTTTTGTAGTGCCAATGATGTTACAAATTATCTTGTGTGATGTGTTTAATGTACATGTAATTCATTTTCTTCATAAAATTTTATCTGTGCATGAGATACCGATCCAAAATATAATTCGATAGTGAATTCAAAGATGTGTTGAGTTCTCTTGGTATGTGTTTGTATTCTTTAAATTCAAACATTCTTTCAAGGCGATGAACTTGTAGGTGGAGATGCAATAGGGTAGGTTCGCGAATGACGTAGACTCGATTAAGATGACAAACCACGAGTTGAGAGTCTAGGTTAATGATTATACATGATATACCTAGGGAGGAGGACTTGGCTAAAAGTTCAATGATAGCGTGATATTGTGCCACATTATTGGTTGTCTATCCTAGGAAAATGCCTCTTGAACTCACCAACTCATCAGAGTGGTAGATGACCCAAGTTGCAGAAGCAATGTTCTGGGTGTGTCGACTAGTGCCATCCACAAACTCGATAAAAATAGGAAAGGGAGATGTCATCTGCACATGAAATCATAAGAAAAATTATAAGTGGCTAAAACAAATCTCATACACGCAAGAGAAAAAGACACACCAAAACAAAACTATAGTATAATTGTGTACAAAGAAAAAATGATATATGTTCTATGCATAGTACTTCTTAAGGTAAATCCCATTCTGGGGTTCATCGAGAGAGATTCCTTCGTAGTCAACTAGCTCATAGGCACCTCTATGTAATACATGTTTTATGATGTAGGGTCCATGCCACAAAGGTTGTAAATTTCCTGTCCCTAGATTATCGTGAGCCTATTCATAAACAAGGACTAAGTCTCCTTCTGCAAAAGTACGAGGGTGAATGGATTTTTCATATTGACTCTTCATTCATTTTTGATATGTCTTGTTAATGAGAGAAACATTGCAATGTGTTTCATCCAATCTAGTCAGATATAGGAAATGTTCTTCTTCAACAGAGGTGTGAGGCAGGAGTTCTACTTTGATTTTCAACAAAGGAATTTCACACTCGATTGGTAATACTACTTCGATGCAATATACCAACTAGAAATGAGTGAATCCAGTTGTAGTTTTCACTGAGGTGCGGTACGCCCAAAGGGCGAAGAAGAGTTGTAAATGCCAAGAAGTTTTGTTTTCCCCCACCATGCATTGGATCATGGTTTTAAGGACTTTGTTTATAGCTTCAACTTGTCCATTTTCTTGAGGATAGTAGGTGATGCAGGAGCATCATAAGCAGCCATCCAAGCAAGCAACGTAAAAGTGGGAGACAACTAGAAAAGCACCAGCGCACATTTTGAAGTGTTTCGAGATTAATGAATGGACATTAATGTAATAGTTAAGGGAAGTATACTTACACTTATGTCTAGATGTTGTAAACAAATCTTGAGAGTTTCTCTCATCTGTAGTATGTAAAGACATTTATGCGTAATGAATGCAAGTAGGTAGATTTAATTTAATAGATTAGACAGTTTAGAAGCGCAGGAGGGAAAACAGATATAGACACCCTCACCCTTGTATCATTGTAATTTTGGGGATGATCATTCAGAATTCATAAGCTGTAGAGTTGTAGCAGAGAGTTGTAGAGAAGAATCCATGTATAAGAGCACTTGAGTTAATATATGAATCTTTGACTCAACTTTCATGGTGTTATGATGATTATTGTTTACATTTGTTGAATGGTATGTTTACAGTTGATTTGTTTCTCTGTTATGCATTTGTTTAAATACTGCATTGTGTGTATGATTTCATGGTCAATGTATGAAGTCTGAGAGAGGAGAAAAATGTGTTTCAATTGTTTCTCTTCCTAAGAATTCCTGCAAAGAGTGTTGTGAATGTCCACAAGGTGTGCATTGACGAGGGTCTGAGTTTCATCTCAGAAAGCTCAGGAGAGATACCATTGTTCTCATACCAGCTGAAGTGCAGGTGAAGCACAGAGTCGTGCAAGGTGTGCGCAGGCTTGTTGGAGCCTTAGAACATATCAACTAAGGGGAATATTGAGAGGACCACTATTGCAAAGAGTGCACAGGGTCGGGGACTCAAATAACTAGAGATTATTTGAGGGTTTGTTGCAAGGAGTGCGAGCAGGGATCCTTTTGGGGAGATTGAGTTTACAAGTGATAGCTCAGGAAGGATAACACCTTTGAAGTGCTCAAAGGGAGACAGAGATTGAAATCGTCTCATAGAAGTTAAGTTCAGGAGGGAGAACACTGAGTCGTTTAGACAAGGGTCATTGAAGAGTGGATCTGGTGGTCAGAATTCTCCATGGAGAACTCGCGAAGTGACGAGGACCGTAGGATCCAGAGCAGATGTAAGGTGGTTAGGAGTTGGATGAATCTGCCACCCTGACATCAAGAATAAACGTGGACCGTTGATTGTGATCTGTTTGAGCCGTCAGATCATTTTGGGGATTTGAGATTCGCAAGTTTGGAGTGTAGGCCAAAATCCTTGGTCATGCAAATTACCAGATCGCAAAAAGGATTATCAGGTGTGGAATTTCGTAATTTCAATAATTCAGGATTCAACATACCGGAAATTTTGATGACAAAGAACCGAGACTCTTTGCATTGAAAATCCTAAAGTCGCGAAACATGGTGTGCCTTTGGTGTGGGATTTCAACATTTTAGTTTTTCGGAGTTCGACAAGTAGAGGAGGCAGTGACTTTGGAATCGAGAGTATCAAACTCCTGGTTCACGAAATCCCGAAGAGGGAAAAAAAAATTCCTGAAAAGTCGAGGGGCAATAGTCGTTGGCACCAATCGGGTTTCGGGGTTTCGAGACTCAAGAGGTAGAGTTGCATCTTCAACGCAACTCCCAAAATCGCGAAAAGGGAAACAACGAAAAGGTGGGTCCCAAGTCTCAGTCAGAAGGTACATGCAGCATAAGTAAAAGGAGGGGTCAAGCTTCGGCGAAAATCCTGAAAGGCCATCGATCTCGCATTCCTTGGGACGTTAAGCCCATTTTGACATTATGGAATTTCAGAGTTTGGGGAATCATAAGGGAATATGAACAACTATTGGCTATTTTCTCAAAGTCCCAAAAGCCGAAATTAGTGGGCATGTGTGCAGCGCATTGAAGGAGTCAACCTTCATTGACGTTTCACATTTCAGCATTTTCCAAGAGCTGTGGAAATACATCGGGACTCTCCAATTCCTGAAAACCGAAGTCCTTTTTGGCTTAAACAAAGGGTTTAATTAACCCTTGGCATGGTTTTAGTGAAGATCCTGAGCGGATCTTGGCCCAAGGGCAAGGGGGTCTGCATCAAAGTGGTATCAGAGCCCAGAACAAATTCTTTTCTTTCTGTAGCAGAGAGAAAACAGAAAATTTTACAACCATGCTGCCAAGAAGAAGAGATAGGCCAATGCCTAATCCAACAGTGGAAAGAGAAATGCATGAGTTACGTGCTAGAATTGATGCTATGGAGATGGCATAAAGGCACACAGTCGACGATGGGGATATCAGTGAAGCTGAAAGTGAGAATGAAGCTGGAAATGAAGGAGAAGAAGTTGCAGTTGAAGATGCTGTAGATGAACGCCTATTCAGGGCTATTGCAAGGATAGGTGCTAGGGAAAAAATGGACATTCTAGTGTATGAAGGAAACTTGGATGTTGAATAACTTCTAGACTAGATTAGGGCTCTAGACAAATAATTCTACTATGAGGATGTCGAGGAAGATAAGAAAGTCAAACATGATGTTACTAGACTTAAAGGGCATGCAACATTGTGGTGGGATGAACTGCAGGATGAAAAACGTTGCAAGGGCAAGCAGAAAATCAAAAACTAGGATAGAATGGTTGCAAAGATGAAAGTAAAATTTATGCCCAGGGATTATCAAATCACTCTGTTTCGGAGGATGAAAAATTTGAGACGGAAACTGATGTCAGTGAAAGAATACACTGAAGAATTCTATAGGATAAACATCAGAGAAGGTCATTGGGAAAGTGATGATGAAAAGGTTGCCAGGTACATGAATGGTCTGCGATATGACATTCAATATGAGATGAGCATGATGACCATTTGAAATGTAGAAGATGCTTATCAAATAGCTTTGAAAGCTAAAGAGAAGCTGAGCCGGAAGCAAGGTCAAAGAGGCCGAGGTAGAAGTCAAGCCATAGGCAAAACGATTTCCCAAGACAGAACTCACAGACCTAAAGAAGAGGGAAAGAAACCTCAAACTCAACCTGAGAGAGGAGGAAGATCACAGGGAAGGCAGTATGCTGATAGAAATACTTTTCCTCGATCCAGAGGAAGAGGAAGAGGCAGAGGAGGTGAAGTGAAATGCTTCATCTATGAAAAAATCGAACATAAATCCTATGAGTGTCCAAAAAAGAAGAAAGATGGTGGTGAAACTCACGTTGCCGAAGCTCAAGGATGGAATGTTGAGGTAGAAGACGTTGAGGGCAGGAGATCATTGATGATGAGGAAAGTTCTCTTGAAGTCGGAGAAGGAGGCAAAGAACTCAGCCTAAAGAAACAGTCTGTTTCAGACTACCTACAAAACTAAAGATAGGGTATGCAAGGTCATAGTGGACAGAAGTAGCACAGACTATCTCATATCTACAGGGATGGTAGAAAATATGGAGATGGAGACTGTTGTACATCCAAGCCCATACAGAGTTTCGTGGCTACAAAAAGAACATCAGGTAAATGTCACTAAACAATGTTTAGTTGAATTTAAAATATGAGGATATAAAGATGAAATATTATGTGATGTCATTCCCATGGATGTTTGTCATCTATTGCTGGGTAGACCATGGCAATATGACAGAAACGTGGTTCATGATGGGAGAAAGAACACTTACACCCTAGAGAAAAATGGTAGGACTCACATGTTGCTACAGATTAAGGATAAAGAGGTGAAAACATAGATGAGCAACACTGTACTTCTCGTGAGTGGAAAGGAACTTCTTAATGAGGTTAAGAAGAAGGAAGACACACAATTATTGTGGTCAGGAAGCCCAAAATTGTTTTCACCAGTATGAGGATAGATGATTTACCAAAAGAAATCCAGGAGTTGTTGGGAGAGTTTGCTGATATAGTAGTGGATGAAATACCTTGTTTGCTGTCACCTATCAGGAGTATAAGCCACCATATCTATCTTATACCTGGAGCTAGTTTTCCGAACAAAGCAACATATCGGTTAACGCCACAGGAAAATGAAGAAGTTAAGAGACAAGTCCACGACTTAATGGACAAAGAATTGTTTCGAGAAAGCTTGAGTCCATGCGCTGTTCCAATAGTGCTCAGCCCAAAGAAAGATGGAGGCTGGAGAATGTGTATAGACTCAAGGGTGATCAATAATATTACCATCAGATACAGATTTCCATTGCCAAGGATAGACGACTTGATGGATTGCTTGACTGGAGCAAGATTTTTTTCAAAGATTGATTTAAAAAGTGGGTATCATCAAATTCGAATGAGAGAAGGTGATGAATGGAAGACAACATGCAAGATGAATGAGGGGCTGTATGAATGACTTGTCATGCCATTTGGCTTAATGAATGCACCCAGTACTTTCATTAGGTTGATGAACAAAGTCCTGAAGGATTTCATAGGGAAATTTGTCATTGTATATCTTGATGATATATTAATTTTCAGCAAGACAGAAGCAGAACACTTAAAGCATTTAGTTACAGTAATGAGAAGATTACATCAAGAGAAATTGTTGATTAATATGAAGAAATCGTCATTTATGACAACAAAACTCATTTATTTGGGTTTTGTTATCTCTGCAAATGAATTAAAAGTGGATCCGGAAAAGATAAAGGTGATTAAGAATTGGCCATCGCCGAAGAGCATGTTTGAAGTTCGAAGCTTCCATGGTTTGGCTAGCTTCTATAGGAAATTCATCTAAAACTTCAGTGGAATTAGAGCACCGATGATGGATATGGTGAAGAAATGACACAAATATTTTCACTGGACAGAGGAAGCAAAGAAGAGTTTCAATCTTCTAAAGAAGAAGATCACTGAGAAACCAATTATGGTTTTGCTAGATTTTAGCAAGACATTCCAAGTCAGGTGTGACGCGAGTGGATTTGCAATTGGAGCAATCTTGAGCCAGGACGATAGGTCAGTCATGTACTTCAACAAAAAACTGAATGAAGCAAAGGTTAAGTACTCCACATATGACAAGGAATTCTATGCCGTCATACACGCATTGAAGAAATGGAGACATTATTTGGTTCCTAAGGAGTTTGTTTTGTACAACGATAATCGTGCTTTGCAACTCATGACTCGACAAGAGAAGTTGAACCAAAAACATGCTAAATGGGTTGAATACATGCAAAATTTTACTTTTGTGATTAAGCATATTTCTGGAACTACTAACAAAGTTGTTGATCCTTTGAGTAGGAAATGTTTGCTTATGCAGGAATTCAGAGTCAAGACTTTGGGTTTTGATAACCTCAAAGAAATGTACAGGGATGACCCAAATTTTAAGGCGGCATATGAGGCATCTGAGAATCCAATTCTCAAGGATAGAAGCCAATGGACTGAATACATGATCTAGGATGGATTATTGTTTAGGGGAAATCAATTATGTATTCCAAAATGTTCCATGAGGGAGAATTTGCTGAAGGAAAAACACAGTGGAGGATTGGTCGGACATTTCGGTCATGACAAGATGTTCTCAAAGTTGAATGGATCATATTTTTGGCCAGGGATGAAAATAGATGTTAAGAAATTCATGGATAGATGCAAAATTTACCAGCACATGAAAGGAAAAAGGCAGAACACGGGGTTATACCAACCATTACCCATACCTGAGAGGTTGTGGGATGCAGTGAGCATGGATTTCATATTAGGACTACCAAGGACACAGAGAGGATATAATTCGATCTTTGTGGTAGTCGACAGATTTTCAAAAATGGCACATTTCATACCATGCCAGAAATCCAGTGATGCAACTCATATTGCGAACATGTTTTTCAAGGAAGTCGTCAGACTTCATGGTTTTCCAAAGAGTATCGTTTCTGATCGAGATACCAAGTTCGTAGGGAATTTTTGGAGGACCTTATGGAATAAGTTGGGGACAATTTTTTCTTTTAGCTCAGCATATCATCCTCAGATGGATGGATAGACAGTAGTCGTGAACAGGAGCTTGGGAGATTTGTTAAGGAGCTTAGTGACTGAACACTATAGTCAATGGGATCACATTCTACCACATGCAGAATTCATTTATAATGATTCACTCAATAGAATCACAGGGCAGAGTCCATTCCAGATTGTATATGGAATGCAGTCGAGGGGATCTTTTGAATTGAAAGATGTAGAACAAGCTGAATTCAGGAGTGCTAGTGTAGAGGACTTTGCAGAAGGAATGAAGGAGCTTCACAGCTGAGTTAAGGAGTGATTGCAGAGTTCAAGTCAAGAATACAAGTGGAGAGAAGATCAACATAGGTGAGAACTTCAATTTGAAGTTGGTGATCTGGTTCTTGCACATCTGAGGAAGGATAGGTTCCCAAGGGGAACGTATAATAAGATGAAGATGGAAAAGATTGGACCGTGCAAGGTCATAAGGAAATTTGGGGAAAACACATATGAGATTGAATTACCTGATGGGGTTGGAATCTCACCGATATTCAATGTTGCGGATTTGTACCCTTACAGAGATGAAGAAGTAGGATCAGAGGAGGAACAGAAAAAAATTTAGTGGACAAAACAAATGCCTGCAGCTATAGAGCCACAGATGGAAAGCATAATTGACAAAAGGGTTATCAAAAAGACCAGGAGAAAAGAGTATTTTGAATACTTGGTCAAATGGAAGGGACATCTAGTTGAAAATGCCAGTTGGGAGGCTGAAGCAAAAATTCATAGGCATGGACAGACCGTGCAAGAGCTCATGAACAGGAGTTCATGAAAATTTTCAAGCGAGGGAGTATGATGCAGAAGCATCATAAGTAGCCAGCCAAGCAATCAATGTAAAAGCGAGAGACAGCTGGAAAATCACCAACGCACATTTTGAAGTGTTTTGAGATTAATGAATGGACATTAATGTAATAGTTAAGGGAAGCGTACTTACACTTATGTCTAGATGTTGTAAACAGATCTTGAGCATTGCTCTCATCTGTAGTATCTAAAGGCATTTATGCATAATGAATGCAAGTAGGTAGATTTAATTTAATAGATTAGACAGTTTAGAAGCATAGGAGGGAAAACAGATACAGAAACCCTCACCCTTGTATCATTGTAATTTTGGGGATGATCATTCAGAATTCATAAGCTGTAGAGATGTAGCAGAGAGTTGTAGAGAAGAATCCATGTACATGAGCACTTGAGTTAATATATGAAGCTTTGACTCAACTTTCATGGTGTTATGATGCTTACTGTTTACATTTGTTGAATGGTATGTTTACAGTTGATTTGTTTCTTTGTTATGCATTTGTTTAAATACTGCATTATGTGTATGATTTCATGGTGAATGTATGAAGTCTGAGAGAGGAGAAAAATGAGTTTCAATTGTTTCTCTTCCTAATAATTCCTACAAAGAGTACACTGAACGTCCACAAGGTGTGCGTTGACGAGGGTCTGAGTTTCATCTTAGAAAGCTCAGGAGAGATACCGTTGTTCTCATACCAGCTGAAGTGCAGGTGAAGCATAGAGCCATGCAAGGTGTGCGCAGGCTGGTTGGAGCCTTAGAACTTATCAACAAAGGGGAAGATTGAGAGGACCACTATTGCAAAGAGTGCACAGGGTCGGGGACTCAAATAACTAGAGATTATTTGAGGGTTTGCCGCAAGGAGTGTGAGCAGGGATCCTTTTGGGAAGATTTATTTTACAAGTGATAGCTTAGGAAGAATAACACCTTTGAAGTGCTCAAAGGGAGACGGAGATTGAAATTGTCTCGTAGAAGCTAAGTTCAGGAGGGATAACATTGAGTCGTTTAGATAGGGGTCATTGAAGAGTGCATCTGGTGGTTAGAATTCTCCATGGAGAACTCGTGAAGTCACAAGGACCGTAGGATCCAGAGGAGATATAAGGTGGTTAGGAGTTGGATGAATCCACCACCCTGACATCAAGAATCAACGTGGACCATTGATCGTGATTTGTTTGAGCCGTCAGATCATTTTGGGGATTCTGGATTCACAAGTTTGGAGTGCAGGCCAAAATCCTTGGTCACGCAAATTCCTGGATTGTGAAAAGGATTATCAGGTGTGGAATTTCATAATTTTGGTAATTCAAGATTCAGCATACCAAAAATTCCAATGACAAGGAACCGAGATTCTTTGCATTGAAAATACCGAAGTCGTGAAACACGGTGTGCCTTTGGTGTGGGATTTTGGCATTTCGGTTTTTCAGAGTTCGGGAAGTAGAGGAGGCAGTGACTTTGGAATTGAGAGTATCAAACTCACGGTTCACAAAATCCTGAAGAGGGAAAAGAAAATTTCCCAAAAAGTCGAGGGGAAATATCCATTGGCACCAATCGGGTTTCGGGGTTTTGGGACTCAAGAGGTAGAGTTGCATCGTTAACACAACTCCCGAAATTGCGAAAAGGGAAACACTGAAAAGGTGGGTCCCATGTTTCAGTCAGAAGGTACGTGCGACGGAAGTAAAAGGAGGGGTCAAGCTTCAGTGAAAATATAGAAAGGCCATCAATCTCACATTCCTTGGGATGTTGAGCCCATTTCAGCATTCCGACATTTCAAAGTTCAGTGAATCATAAGGGAAGAGTAACGACTATTGGTTGTTTTCTCAAAGTCCCGAAAGCCAAAATTAGTGGGCGTGTGTGCGGCGCATTGAAGGAGTCAACCTTCGTTGACATTTCACATTTCAGCATTTGCCAAGAGTTGTGGAAATACATCAGGACTCTCCAACTCCTGAAACCCGAAGTCCTTTGTGGCTTAAATAAAGGGTTTAATTAACCCTTGGCGTGGTTTTAGTGAAGATCCTGAGCGGATCTGGGCTCGAGGGCAAGGGGGTCTGTGTCAATAGGGGGATGAGTTCTGATGGTGAAAACCCAATTTGACATGTAACTCAATCATCATCTAGTTTTGAAAATGTGAACCGCAATCAGTGACAATGGATTGCGGAACACCAAAGTGAGTGATGATGCGGTTGAATATAAAGAGAGCTGCAGTACGACCATCATTAAGAAAAGTAGGCATAGTCTCATCCCATTTTGTGACATAATCAATGACAACGATGATATAAACATGCCCCCTAGGCGAAGTAGGCTTACATTGCATAAAATCAAATCCCCATTTGGCAAAGGGGTCGATGGCGACAATAAGATTCAACAGAGCAGGGTGGGTGCGTGAATTTTTATGAAAAAATTGGTAGGGTGGGCATCTTTTGATAGCCACAATACAATCTTTGAATATGGAGGGCCAAAAGTAACCGACACGTAAGATTTTTTGAGTTGTATCCATCCTAGAAAGGTGACCGCCACATGCTCCAAGGTTACAATCATTTAGAACATGTTCAGCCTCATCATGAGTTAAACAATGTCGTAACATAGTGTCAATACCACGATGATACAAAGTGTCACCGATGATAAGGTAGAGTTTAGAATGGTGACGAATACAAAGACATTCTTCATGGGAGATATCGGGATGGAAACGTTGGGTTTGAAGATAAAGAAGAATATCTCCATACCAAGGGTCGGACGTGCTAATGAGGAACAAAGATTCATTGGGAAGAGAATCACTGGGGTCAGTGTCTTCATCAGCATGGGGAAGATCGCAGATAAGTTCCGCAAAAAACCAAGGTCTTTTTAGATTTTGATTTGGCAAACTCGAGATTGAATTACTGAAGAATAACGATCCATTTGGAATATTTTCCCCCAAGGACTTGACGTTTCAGAATATGATACATGGGGTTCAAGTCTGCAATTACCATGGTAGTGCATAACAGGATGTAATGGCCAAATCTTCAGACGACAATGATGGCTACCTGAGCCAACTTTTCAATGTGTGAATATCAGAGTGCAGGATCGGATAGACTCTTGCTCAGATAGTAGATCACATGTTCGTCACCGTTAGGGTCCTCTTGAACTAACACCATAGAGATAATGGAAGTAGAGGCTGCCAAATAAAGGATATAGTCTCGTGCATAATTCAGAGGATGCAAAAGAAGTTTATGGGTCAATGCATGCTTAAGAGAATAAAAATATCGTTGAGCGATGTCATCCCAGATGAAAGGAGTGTCTTTCTGCAACAATCACATAAATCATTTAGTAATCTCGGCGTAATTACATATAAAATGATGAAGAAAGTTCACTTTCCCTTGCAAACTTTGTAGTTGGGTCAGATTGTTGGGAGGAGGTAAAGAAATAACAGATTTAATCTTTAAGGGATCCAACCTAATCCCATATTTGTGGGGATTCAAACGGATACAATAGAACTGACATCGAAGAAAAATGGCCCATATATGACCAATATGGTCTGATCAACTAGATGAATGGGCAGGTAAATCATCGAGGTAAGGTTCTGCAATATGTTTGATATCATGGAAAGAATACGACATGGCCCGCTGGAAAGTGGCACCAACATTTTTGAGACCAAAAGGTAGTTTCTGATAGGCGAATGCTCCTTATGGGAAGAGGAAGGTTGTCTTATGTTGATCAGCGGGTAGAATTTCAATCTAGTTATATCTTGAAAATCCATCCATGAAAGAGAAAATAACGCTGCCAACGCAATTATCAATGATTTGGTTGATGAAGGGTGTGGGGTAATTGTCTTTGGGACAAGCCTTGTTAATATCTCTATAATCGACGTAGACACAAATGGTTCCTTGTTTTTTAGCAACTGGAAAAATGTTAGAAACCCATTCTGTCAAGGGGATAGGATAGATAAAGCCATATTTTAACAGTTTTTCAAGTTCTTCCTTTATGGCCACGGTTTTCTTAGGATGAACCGGGCGAAATTTTTTTCGCACCGGTTTAACACTTGGGTAAGTTTTTATTTCATGCACAATGATCGAGGGGTCGATCCTAGGCATTTCCTCATAGCTCCAAGTGAAGACATCACAAAATTATTTAAATAAAGTGGTGTAAGAATCCACTTCCTCAGGTGAACAATTAGCAATGAGATGAACATTTTCCACGATACCTTCTTTGATCGAGATATCGATAGAGATCGTAGAAGAGATGTTGCCTAAATTCCCCTTAGAAATAGTCTTCTGGGTAAGTATAGGATATTGGGGAGAATTAACAACATCAGAGGGGAAGATAGAGTGTATATCTTCCTGAATTTCTTCTAGAGGAGGAAGAAAAGATGATTTATGATGGTTTTCATCCTAAGGTACTTCGTCAATACTAAGAATTTCCATAATGGATTTGTCTAATGGAACAATTTGAGAAATGTAGTCAAAAGTAGAGGATAAGGAATTCAACCAAGATGGAAACGAATAAGTGTTGGATGCCAATAGATGTTGGTCATCCAAGGAGGGAGAGGCAGACTGGATAGCATCGTATGAAGCCTCAGTTGGACTAAGTGTCATAGCATCAACCAGTGCATCACAATTTAACGGACTAGGCACAACCTAAGGATCAGATGATTCTAAAGATTGATAGGCCATAGTCAAAATCAAATTGATTGTGGCAATGTGTTGTGTGGTGGGAGGAAGTGGTGTAGGGAAAGTACCCATAAGGGAGGAATCTTTTAAAATACCTACACCAACACTTTCATAAGTGATCTTAGTATCTCCCAAGAAAGGAATATTGTTTGTGGTGGGAGTGCGAGCATCGGGTGTACAGTAATCTAACTGGTCAATAGTGAAAATTTTTCCTTGATGAGGGAATTGTACACATCAAAACACCGATGAAGAGAAGAAATTCATGGCATAAAACCAAATTCTTCCTAATAACAAGTTGTAGTCAAGGGGAGAATCGACTACCTCTACATCGACAGAGACAATCTTACCTCCCAACTTAACGGCTAAGGACTGCAAGAGTCCATGAGGATGAAAACCTTGCCCGTCGAATGCGTGTAACATTGTAGGGGATTGGTTAAGCGTAGGTGATTTTAATCCTTTCCAACAATCTAACGACATGACACAAGTGGAAGCTCCCTCATCCAATATGGTGTAGTGAATGTGTTGGTTTTGAACAACAACATCAATTTGAAAAGAAAGTTGGTGAGAAAGTCATGACTTGAAGTTGTCTAGGTTAAACGTGATATTATTCAAGGACTCAGGATCAATGGTGCCAATTGCAGCCAAGAGTGTTCTACATTGACTTAGGAAATGTTGTATAACTTCAAGAGTGGACATAGCACATAGTGCTTGAGCCAAATCTTCAACAATGTTGTAGTTTTGGGTGGCACGTAAAACAGGATTGAAAGTTGATTTGCGTATAGTGCTCTTGGGAGGGTGTAAGATACAGTCTAAAGTAGGTTTCTCTATCTAAAGTGATCCATATGGAGGAATAAAAGATGGAGGACTAATGAAGGAAGGATATGGATCTGGTGGAGCACCGTTAGTGACCTTTGCTTTATCAGGTTTAGCTAGCGTGTCGTATGTGGTAGTGCGAGTGGTTAAATCAATCCCATTGAACATATAATATGAGAACTCGTTGAGGCTTCATCACTAGGAGGGTGGTTGGAACTGCCCCCTATGGTAGGGGCAAGTGCTTGAGACACCATGTATTGTTGTTGAGTAAAAGGTTGTGTTAACACGACAGGTTGGGAATTCCCTTTGAAAAGTTTTGCAACTTCATCGCGATGTGGACAGTCTCGGGTGAAATGATCTTCACCACAAATAAGACATGGGAATTTTGGTTTTTGCTGTGGTTGATTTTTAGTAACAGGTGGTGAGGTTTGTGTTTTGGGATGTTCATTATTATTATTATTCTTTTTGGGATTATTGTTTTTTTTCTTATTACTCTCGGATTGTTGTGAATAGGCATATTGAACTGCATTCACCTTAGCTATTTGATTTGGGAGGGAGGTAGAGGAGAGTGAACTCGAAATGGTAACAAGTGTAGAAATAGAGCGATTTACTATTCCGGTCAACTGTGATGTGGATTGGGTTTTGACGGTACCAATAACTCCATCTGCATGTGCTGTGGAAGAAGGTTTGGATGGATTGGTAGGAGAATGGGTAGAATTTGGAATCAACTCGTACAAAGTACCATATCGGGAGTAAACCAAATCTAAGTACTGAGCTCAGGAAATGGCTTCTTCCTCAGTGACTACACCACCCATGGCGACGTCACAAGAAATCAGGGGTAAAAGAGATTTAGTAAACCACTATGCCAATAGTTGGTCAGGAATGGTCACTTTAATCAATCATCGACGTCATCTCCACTCATGAATGTGATCCGAGATATGCACAAAGTTTGTTTGACAAAGGGAGGTTAAAATTTCAGTACCCATCTCATAATAGATGGGTAAGTGAAAATGCGTGAGAAAAGTCATAGCGAGGGAGTTGAAATCTTGAAAAGAACCACATGGGAGTTCAATGTACCATTTGGTTGCAGATCCCGTAAGAGTGCATCGGAAGAGATGTAAACGTATAGAATTATCCATAAATGTGTTTGATGAACACCACAAATGGAATGTCATCACATGGTTGTTTGGGTCTTCTCCAGGTTTACCGTCAAACTTGAGGATGTCAGAAGGTAATTTAGCAGGAATTACTGGCCAAAAAGGAAAATGCATTATGGGATCATTTTTCAACCAATACAAGTTTGAGAGATCCAGATTGGAAAGGAAGGGTAATTTTCGATTAACCTGAGGGTGATACTGGTGTGGCATAGGAACACCAATGGGGCCATAAACTGTTTGAGGTGGATAATTGTATCTAGTAAGCCCTCCCATATACAGTTGTTGTTGACTAGTATAGGTAGGATTCAATGGTTGTTGAGTAACATTCATGAGTGGGGTGAAACCCAATGGATTCTGAGGAGTATAAGTTGGTTGATTCGGTTGTGGGGGATAAATAGTTTTCCCTTGAGGGGGGTAAATAAATTTTCCCTAAGGAGGGTAAACACTATCCCCTTGGGGAGGATAAACATTAGACCCTTGGGGAGGATAATGTTGTTGTCCTTGAACACCCCAGGTGGGATTTGGGACACTTGGATAAGGTTGTCCAAACGATAGTCTGGAAGGAACAAGATTTGGTGCTCCTCCTTGTGGGTTATGTTATGATTTCCCCCTAGGGTAGGGTTGATTAAACATACCTCCTAAAGGTAATCCCTAGGATTGTGAAGGGTTTTCGACAAAATAAGGTTCCCCCCCCTACCACAGGTTGATTTACAACTGGGGTTTGACTAGTAAAGGGAGGTTCTCCTCTGGAAGGAACATGCAAACGTGGTTGTCCCCTAGAAGGGGTAGACCCACTAAAGGATGGTTTTCCCTCGATAGGGATAGCTCCACTATATGGTGGTTTCCCCCCAGTTCGGATATGTCCCGCAGTTGGTTGTGTATGTATGGCAAGGGTTTGCATTCTCTGCTGTAAAGTCGTTCCAATAGGATTTTGTGGAACATGAGGAGTTTTAGTATGAAAAGGTGTTATGGTGGGAGTAACGGTTGAAGTGCCTTGTCTATGAGGGGTAGTGATGACTCCAGCATTGAGGTGGACTTGTACTGATGTAAAAGCAGGGTCGATGACCTGTTCGATGGGATGATCAATAGTTTGACCAGATGGTCCTGGCTCAACAACAAGAGGGTCATGAGGATTAAGAGGTTGTCGAATATATTCAAAATTCTCATAAATATCATGTCCCGATGGAGTCCTCCATACAAAATGAGTAGGTTTTTGATGTGGATCTACTGTGTGAGTAGGACAAACATGGGTCCTAAAGTCATCAATAAAAATTGGTTATGTGGATCCCATGTATGTATCAGTAATGGGTCTCCATGGAAAACTAGAGAATTCTTCTTCTATAATATTACTGAACAAGTCTAATCGAACCAAGAGTGGTTCAATAGGATCTTGTGACACAGGTGTAGTACGAGGAGTGGGATCCTCAACTGCAGCCAAGGCTATTTCCGAATTTCCCAACAAAGGAGTAGAAACACTCCCAGCATCAGAGTGATTTTCTACCTATTCATGGCAGATGTCTTCTAGTGAATTAGGAGGTAAGAGTTCGTAGCCTTCTTCCAGAGAAAACCCTTTCATCCTACGTGATACATAAATACCTTTATCGTCTATGGGCTCAATCTTGAAAAATTATTAAAACAACAACACATGCTAAAAAATCTAGAATAACCAACAAGCAAACAAACCTTCTCTCAATGACCGTACTAGTTGGTGATGAAATCCAAAATCGCCTGATCAAGTCGAGAAGGGTCTAGGATATGAGCGGGTGGAACAGTTATGATGGAGACCTGCTTAACGAACTTACTCTTTGGTGCAAGCTTCCACACATTAATCATGGATTTACACTCCAAGGAGCCTGAGTGAGTTTGACAATCGTTTATTCCAGGTACAGTGAATGCTTCCCTTCACCACCACCTTGTGTAAAGACCCTAAATATTATGGCTACTAAAGACACCAACTCTCAGTCATCCCCTGGGTCGGTACAGTCGACAGTTGAGTCTGAACGTAGGGGAAGGATATCAAGTCCGAAATCCTTTGAGAGAACTGAGGACAAGTGGAATGGTAGAACTCCAAAGGACCCCGAACGGATTTGGAATTCACGAAGAACTAAGATCAAAGGAAGACATTTGGACCTCAAGAAGAATCCCCAATATACGATCTTACTACTACGGAGGGTTAAACCGTGGAGGGATAATATTAATGGCTCTTCTGAATGTGACCTCGTGCGTAACCCCTGTGTGAGAGGGGGATCCCAGATATGATTATACGACAATTGGATTTTCTCTCCTTATCGCAAGATGCTAAGTTTGTTTTGAATGCTTGGAGAGTTGTACTCACAACCTAATCCAAAGAACTAATCCTAGTCTAATGTTGGTGGAAGAATATAAAAGGAACAATTTTCTAGATTGATTTTAATTAGCATTTATTTTTGTGGTTGTTCTTTACTCAGAGGTGAATGAGAGTGAAACTGATGATATTATGACTCGATTCCCAAAAATGCATAAGAAAAATGAGAAACAATCATTTATTTCAATGAAATTCTACTTATGGGAAGGAGAAGAGATTTTCCTTTTCACTATCAAACACAAAAAATGCATGGATTTCATGCAACTACTTTCAACAAGAATCCAATTCAATGCTAAACTACTCAGAAAAACTATTCTAATATCCAAAATCCAATCATGAAAAGATAACTCTTTGTTTAAATATGAACTTTAATTGATTTGATTCGAAAGCTTCTTATGCCAACCTGATATCACTATTTGAAGTTTTAGACAATTGGAAGCAAGTATCATATAAACAAAAAAAACACTCTCACAATGATCAAACACGAAGGAAAAAAAATTTAAACTTTTAAAATAAAACCAAAACTCAGACAAAGAAAATTGTTTGGAAAGATATAAATCAAAGACCAAATGGGTCAATACAATTATCTCTGGGCTTCCTTGTGACAACTTTCAAACAATCATATGAACGACAAAGTATCAAAAACCAACTCAAGATCTCAAAAAGGAAGAGCGATTCCAAACCAAGGAAAATATATCTTAAAAAAAAACAAGCAAAGAACCAAAAGGGAGTGAGAGAAAATACTCAAATTGTCCCGCCAAAACAAGTAGCTAGAAAGGGAAATTTCACATTTTTGAAAACGTTTCAAGCCCAAATAAAGACAATAGGAAGAGATAAGAATAAAATATCAACCCAAACAACTTCACAAACCAAAGTGCAAACCCTGGAAAGGACCTCTACAAAACAGGTTGCAAAATTCTGATGAAAAAAAGGCAAAAAACCTCAAAAAAGGAGATCAACGCTCCCTAACTCAAGGGCATAGAGTGCTACAATTCTCTATAAATAAATACAGGGTATTTTTTTATTATAGATCAGTGTACATAATTTCATAAATAAATACGTGGTATTTTTTTATTATAGATCACTGATATGGCCTGGCATTGATCTTCCCAAACTAAAAACGTGAGCCACAAATGCAGAAAAATCCCACCATAATTCACAGCATCTTTGTTGAAATTGTTAGTGAAGATGGGAGAAAGGTAATGGATTATAAAAATAGTAAAATGATATAAAATGTGGGAAAATGGTAGGAACAATCCAAGGAAATACAAATCTATGTCGATCCTCAAGGATTCACCAATTTTTGTTGTAGGAAAATTCCTCTACAAACAGGTGAATGTCCTCTGATATTAGACCCCTATGACTAAGACAAAAGAATGCTAACTTTGAACACTAAAATTCCTTTAAATGTAGCTAAACTATTCAAGGGAAAAGAGGAATAAAGTATGAGTATCTTTTTATGAAGTTTTTCCTCGCCAAATCTGGTTGAACTTGATCTTCAAGTCCTTCAATGAATTATGCAATCCAATAGACAACAAATAAAAAACATACTTCCTATTCTACCAAGATTAGTTTAAAACTAGACTCATCAAGAAGACAAGCCCATGCAAATGTAAAGAAACTTGAAGGAAAGAGGCCAAGCATATGTATTAATGAGAACTCAAAAGAGAAACTTACAAACAGTATATGAAGTCACAACAGCCTCTACAAGTCCTCCTCATCTAGCCCTTGCAATAAAGCTCCCAATACCATATGTTTGATACCTCAAATTTGTTTTCTCCATCTCCATGGAAATCCCTCATTATATAGGATTTGTTATCTTAACCACCATGGATGAGGATCACTCATCATATCCACTAAAAATGGATCTCTAAGATATTTAGGGAGAAAATATCTCTTTAAGGATTTAGGAGGAAATATCTCAAGGATTTTAAGGAGGAAACATTTCAACCATCCATGAGATCCTCCACCTTTCCTGCAAAAAATAGGAAACCAAATGAGGTGATTCTCACACTTAATTGATTTATTTTTCGTGAATATTAATAATAATTCATGTGCACTTTGATTCTCACATTCTAGTTAATTTTTCATGAATATTAATAATAATTCATGCACTTGGTATTTTGGCCTTCATGTAATATATATCCCTCCTCCACATTGACTAGGGATTGTGACATAGGTTATTCCATGGTGTCAAGGTGTATGAGACAATTATATGACACTTATGACACTTAGGGAGAGGTAACCAAGTGTGAAAATTTCATGTGTAACACCCGATGAAGGGTCAGGATGGGAGAAGGACAACTGGTCAATGGTTATAATCCGACCCTCGTGTGGAAAACACAAGAGATGAAAAACCGTAGACACCACTGCATGCATCTCATAATTCCAACTCCTTCCTAACAAAAGGTTGTAGTTGAGAGGTGCATCGACCACTTCAAATTCGACAAACATGGTTTTTCCTCCCAACTTCACGAGGAAATAAGGAATAATTCCATGTGGTCTGAACGACCGACTGTCAAACGTCATAAGAAACATAGGCGACAGAGACAAACCGGGTTGGCTAATGGCCTTCCAACATTCCAATGACATCACGCAAGTCGAGGCATCGTCGTCAACTACCGTACTAAAAATATTATGAGTAAATGATTTCATGGTATAAGCTACTACTATCCGAAACACAATGTGGTAAGGAAGACGAGGTTTCAATTTGGTTTAAAAAATGATTGCTCCTAGGTTACAAGTATTTTCTGATCCCAAGGCGGATAACATAGATTTTCTCTATGAAGGGAAACTCTGGAGGACTTCCAAATAAGACATCGCACAAGGGGCCAGTGTCAAATATTCTACAACATAGTAGTTCTGGGTAGCCCTCACGTTCAGATTATGAGAAGCCTTTTTAAACACATCTTTTGGGATGCGAGTCATCATTTTGACCGTCGTCTTCTCAATTTGGAGAGGAGTTGGTGGGTTCATGGCTTATTTTCCCTTTTCAACAGATTTCAACAATCTATAATCTTGAGCCCTAGTCGCTATACGAGCCTCAAATTTCATCACGTAAACATTCGCAGTTGAGTTATTACTGGTAGTCGCGGGGGTCCTTGACTACCCCCTTCCGCGCTCGAGGATGTTGAATCTTGAGCCATGTATTCCTATGTGGAAATGGTTTCATCAGCACAATAGGTTGTTGTTGCACCAATATCTTCTGAGCTTCCTCAAGTTGAGGTCACATATGAGTCGAGTGGTCCTCCATGCAGAGTTTACACAGATACTTTGACTTCCTCTTCTTCATTTTCCCCCCACCAACATTATTAGTAGCCTTTTTGTCCCATTTACTCTTCTTTTTCCATTGTTTCTTCTTCCCCTCAGGCTTCTGGTTAGCCTTAGGGTTCGTTGACTACACACTATGTACATCCAATGATTGGGTAGGGGGAACAACTGAACTCAAGTTCTGGCTAGCCACAGTCTGTTGTATCGACAATTGTTGCAATTGATTTGACAATAGGTCAGTGGAATTTCCTTGTGTTGAGCCCCCAATACGATCGGCATGGGGTCCATAATTTTGCTTGTCTTTGTCAAGAATAGACTGCGAGGCATCTGGAAAAATCTCATAGAGCATGCTGGACTGAGAGTAGATTAATTCAAGTTGTTGGGCTCTCATTATCTCCTCCTCCTCTCAAAACACTTCAGAAGTCGCTACATCCTTGGAGATGCAAGGAACCAAAGACTTCGGGAACCACTCCAGCAAGAAAGCTGGAGGTACCTGGTCCTTAATCAAGATCTTTCGACGTCGCCATTCTCGGATACGATCGAAGATATGGTTGGCCTTGGTTTTCTCAAAATTGGCCAACAATTTATTGTCGGCATCGTATCTCACGGGTAACTGGAAATGGTTCAAAAATACCATCACAAAGTTGTTGAAGTAAGAATACCTTGAGCATTCAAGCTCAACATACCATTTCGCAGTAGCCCCTATAAGAGTGCATTGAAAAAGGTGCAACTAGACGGATTCGTCTCGCAGTGATTTTGACGAGCACCATAAGTGAAATGTTGTTACATGATCACCTGGATCTTCACCAAGATTGCCTTCAAATTTCAGAATATCTGAGGGAAACTTAGTGGGCATGGGGGGCCAATGCGGATTGTGACAAATTGGGTCATTGAGTAATCTTGACAACTCTGGCAGATGTAGCATTGCCAGAAATGATAGTTTCGGTTAAGTACTATGTATAGGAAAAGAGGGTCCTGGAGTTTGGCCGGAACCAGGTTGCCAGGAAAAGTTGGATTGCTGGTCAGAGTTTTGGTAGAAACTGTTAATTTGGGATCTTTTCATCAGGTGACTTATTAAAGAATTGTATTAAATGAGCATAAACTAAAGTATAACATAAATAAGGAACATATCAAAAGGAAGAGACATAAGCATGCAATATGAACACAAAAACTTGATAACAGAGTTTGTCCCTGGTGGACTACGTCTCCAGGTCTTGCTCTCAAATGGGTAAGTCTTTTTATTAACTCCACAAAATAATTGAGAAAAATACACAAGTATACCTCATTCTGGAATAAAGCTACAAAATCTTTGTTGAGATAAAAAAACTAACACCACAACTACATTCGTGGTGTCGTTTTACCTAAAAATGACTATCTCCATGCCCCGATTTGAGTCTAACACTTTCAGTCCCAAGAGACACCTCTGCCTCGATTTCCATGCCACTGCCTCTACAATAAATGACTAGACTATCTCAAACTACGAGCCAATTCTTGAAAATCATGCCCGAATCCGTACGGGTGCGCTTGGTCTACCTCCTCTCTGTCCCAAACACTAGCAAAGCCTCCTTTTATATAATATTGTGGGTGGTTATACAATAAAGGTGATGGTTGGTGGAGTGGTTAGTGGAGCTATATTAAGAACTTGGTTAGCGGAGGTCTCGTGATCAAATCCCGTGGACTCCTTTTTTTTAATACATGGTTACAATCAGATTTAGTGCGCCCTCCTAAATATGGCGGTAGACCAACAGAATGGCGGACAGTTGGCTATTAAATAGACATAATGACTATATGTGGTGATTATTCCGTATGGAGGCGGGAGTTTGGAATGGTCTTATGGTTTAGTATGGAACCAAGGGTTGGGCTGAAGGCCTAGCCCTTTTATCCCCCATATGAAACATTATTAAAAATTAAATACAATTCAAACCATATTACAAACAAGAACTATAACATGGTGTGTTGGCTAGTGCAAAGGTTGGAAGTTTTTTGGGCTAAAGGAGGTTATGGGTTCGAATCTTGTGGAGTCATATAAATTTTTTCACTTTCCAACCACTGGAGGGGTGCCACATGGCAACCCATGACTGGCCCATGTGGCATAATAACATTTGCTCAATAAAATGACACTTGTCATGACTTATATCACCCACGTGTCTACCATCATACTTGTATGACCTTTCCATGTCATCCCATGCCAACTCATCACTCTACTATGTCAGCCTGTACTGACTATACGGATGCCACATGGCACTTTTTCATTGGTCCACATGTCGGCCTGAAAAGTCCAAATTTGTGTGACATGTGGCAGCCTCTCATGCTACCACATCATCATGTTGATGTCATCCTGATGTCAGCACGACATGTGTCACCCTATGTGATTGCCACGTATGATGACATCATTTGTACTGATGCTGACATCAATAGTACAGATGCTGACTCATGCCTGCTAATTGGACTAGGTTGACTAAAACTTTGATCGTGAATATATTTTGATCTGTAACTCTGTTTGACGAGATGTTTGCACCATTATAAAGCTTGCAACACACTCTTCATGATCAATCCATTTTCCTGAGTTATGGGAATTTTGAATTTTTCCCTTTCTCTATCTGTTGAAGCCATTCTGAGCGTCCTAAGTTGCCTCTTCATGTTATGAGTTGTTCTTAGCCTTCTTTGGATCCTTTTTGGATCACGCCTTCCCACTGAGAGGTTTTTGGACCACCAAACGATTTCATTAGTCAATAGGTATGTGAGGGAAGAGTCTCCTCACTTTGTCCTTCTCTATCCACTTTTCCTTGCTTGGATGTGTGCCCTTTAAGCCTACTCGAAGATAATAAACATTACCCCTACGTGAAGTCCTTGTCCTTCTGTCCAGGATGATATATTCTTATAACTCATCCAAGTACTTAGGTGAAAACTCATCAACTAAAGGTATTGAAACTTCCTCATCCCGATCCATGATCGTGGGAGGATCAAAAAGTTTCAATTTCTCTATGTTCACTACTGAATAAATCTTCATATAAGGTGGAAGATCTAAACAAAAAGAATTAGTGCCTCTTTTCTCCAAGATAGTGAAGGGTCCATATCGGATGGGATTGAGTTTCTTGCCTTCATCCTTCAATCATTCCTTTCTGATGTGAAGCCATACCCGGTCTCCAACCTGGAACTAATGATCAACCCTGTGCTTGTCATGCCAAGATTTATACCGTGGTTGAATTTTCTCCAATTGTTCCCTTACTACCTGGTGTATCTGCTTAATCCTTTGGATGAACTTGTGGGCTTTGTCCTCTATTCGTTCTTCATTCACATCGACATCTCTCCCATAAATCAAGTCCAAAGGAACCTTTGGTAGGTACCCAAAACATGTCTCAAAAGGTGAACTCTGAGTGGATGAATGTAAAGCTCGATTATAAGCATGTTGTACATAGGGTATCTATTCATCCCATAACTTAGGATGCTTGTTGTAGTAGCCTCGAAGAAAAAGTACCACTTTTATGTTTACCACCTATGTCTATCCGTCGGTCTGTGGATGGAAAGAAGTGCTCCTCTTCAATTTGGTGTCCATCATTCTCCACAAGATAGTCCAAAAATCCCCAAGGAATCGAGTATCTCGATCTGAGACAATGCACGTGGGTAACCCAAAGTGAACCCAAACATGTTGAAAGAAGAGATTACCAGTCTACTCAACAGTGATATGATTTTTACATGGCATAAAGATACACATCTTGCTAAACCTATCCACTACAACATAAAAATAATCATGACCCCCTTTGGCCATTGGTAAACCCCCTACAAAATCCATGGAAATGCTTTCCCATGGATGGGATGGAACAGGAAGTGGTGAGTATAGCCCCAACTTTCTATTAGTGGTCTTACAAGTAGAACACATCACACGCCCCTTTACATATTTAATCACAATTGTTTTCATTTGAGGCCAATAACAAAACCTCTGCAAATGAGCCATAGTTTTTCCTACACTAAAATGCACAGATACAAGAGAAGTATGATCTTCTTATATCACATGGACTCATTCACTTGTAGGAATACATAGCTTCCCAATATGATGGAGTAATTTTCCCTGCAGACAATATTTCTCTACATGTGCACCATGGGTTAGCTTCTCATATACTTCTTTAAAGTCTTCATTGATGGCATATTGCTCTACATAGGTATCATGAGATAAATAAGTATTCTTCAAAATAATAGAAGCAACAATAGGAGGTCTAGAAACCATATCAACTACCTTGTTACTTGTACCCTTCTTGTACTTGATTACCAAATGAAGTTGTTGTAGAAAACCCATCCATATGTAGTGTCATGATTGATGCAGTTTAGTCTGTGCTTGAAGATAGTGTAAGGGCTGGTGATCTGTATGTATAATTTTTTCCTACCCTATCCAGTAGTGCTTCCATTTGTTTACGCTTTGAACTAATGCATACAAATCTTTATCATATGTAGGATAGTTAACAACATATTGGTTAAAAGTCTCAGAGTGGTAACATATAGGCTTACTATATTGCATCAATATTGCACCCATGGCATATCCGCTAACATCTGTCTCAATCTCAAAAGGTTGTTGAAGATTCGACGGTGCTAATACTGGTACAATACTGATCTTCTCCTTCAAAGTGTTGAAATATTTTTGTTTCTTTCCTTCCCACTGAAAAGTGTTCTTCACACTAGTTAAGGCATGCAAATGAGATTCTATAAATGAGAAGTTGGTAATGAATCTCGTCCGATACTGGACTCCACCCAAGAAGCTTCAGACTTCATTTACACTTTTTGGCTCAAGACAATTTACAATTAGAACAATTTTGGAAGGATCAATCTTCAATTGTGCCCCTCCCACGATTTGACCTAAGTATACAAGTGTAGTCTTGCCAAATTCACATTTAGACATTTTCACATTCAACTTTTCCCTTTGCAAAGTATCCAATACTTGTTTTACATTCCTTACATGTTCATCCCAAGTCCTGCTAAAAGCAAGAATGTCTTCTAAATACACAATCACAAGGTCATCCAGGAAAGACCTGAATACATCATTCATCACATGCATGAAAGTTGTGGCAGCATTACAAAGACTAAATGACATAACTAACCACTCAAACAATCCTTGTTTGGTTTTAAAGGAAGTCTTCCATGCATCATGTTCTGCAACCCTAATTTGATGATATCCACTACGCAAATCCATCTTAGTGAAATAAACAACATTATTCAATTGATCAAGTAAACCATCTATGCGAGGAAGAGGTTATCGATTTTTCACCATGATTTTATTCAAGGCCCGGTAAACGACACACATTTTCCATGTGCCATATTTCTTTGGCACTATCATGATCAGAGAACCACAAGGAGATGAACTGGGCCTGATGACCCCTTGATCCAATAAGCCATGTACCTGCTTCTTGATCTCTGTCATCTCCACAACTGACATCATGTACATGCCCACATTAAGAAGAGGAGAATCCTGTTGAATATGTATCTCATGTTGGATTTCCCTCTTAGGAGGTAATCCATCCGGTTGCTAAAAAATATCATCATACTCAGAAAAAATATCAATTAATCCTTTTTTATGAGATGGATCACACCCTTGAAAATCTTCGGATGTTCCAACATCTTTCTCTTTGACAACCATGAGTACATATCTCTTTTTAGTGGTTATGAGTCTTTTCATTTTCCCTGCACTAACAAGTGTTGTATTTACCCTCATGCTATGAGCTCTAACAATATATTCCACTCCCCCTTTAGTAAGGTGGTATTTTTTCTCATGAAGAAATAAGACCACTTTTCTATCTTAAATATAAGGACTTCCCAACGCTATTCCACATATATCAAGTGGTACACCATCCAAATCCACTTCATCAATCAACTTGGAAGCAATAGAAAATCTGACCCTACATTTTTTGGTGACATTAAGTTTTTCTTGATCACATACCCAAACAAGAGGATAAGGCTTCAGACATGGCTTCATTTCAAGACCCATATTCTTGACAAGTGCTTTAGATATTAATTTTACTTGGGAACCCAGATCAAATAATGTATCTATCTTTGTATGTTTAGATACAACTCGTATATGAAATAAACCATTTCTCTTTCGTTCATCAATCTGAGATTCATTATTGGAACATGAACTAGCATGAAGAGAATCTTTACCTTGTACTCCAACTTCTGTGATCTTTCCTTCATCTCCTGATTCGGAACCAAGATCTTGGTGTACTGTAGAAACAGTCTTTGTCTTCCCCTTTCCACCAAACTATTTCGGTTTCTTTTCTGGATGTAGTTTCCAACAGTGTTCTTCATCATGACCACTCTTCTTGCAATTAGTAAAAGATGGTTTTCCTCCTTCTCTTGTTACTGTAGAGGTCTTCTTTTCCTTCATTTTGAACTTATTGAAAGTCTTGTGTGGGAAATTGGAAGGTTTCTTCATTGAATCTTCTTGAACATGTTTCCCCATGTTCTCAAGGTGAGTGTCTTGCACGTAAAATTCATCAAGACTAGTGGGGTTAAACAAGAGAAAAGTATGAAGGATATAGCTGTGAAGTGCGCCAATATACTTCATTAAAATTTCATAAGAATCCAAAGGAATGTTCAATGCAAGAGATTTCTTCCTAAATTCTTCTGTAAAACTTTGTACAGTCCGACCTTTACTCTACATTAAATTTTTCCATTCCATCATTGCTTTATGTAAATAACCTAATGGATATAATTGCTTCCTTATCTCTATTTTAAACTCCAACCATGAGGAAAGAAGATTACCATAATTACTCCTATCCTGAAGCTTTCTGTCCCACCATACGAGAGCAGTGCCTTCCAACCGAGGAGAAGCCAATTTCACTAACTTCCTCTTCGTCAATATGATGAACGCGACAATATACTTCAACCTGTAGGATCCAATTATCTATCTTTTCAGTATTAACATCTCCATTAAACATAGGTAAATCAAAATTTACATCAAGCTTTAATAATGGTTTCTTAAAAGATACTTTATGACTAGAATGATGAGAGTGATGAGAATGCTTAGAGGAAGAAGAACTATAAATTGAAGGTGAAGATGGAGGCTCAAGAGGATATCCTCCAACCCCTTGATTTACCGAAGAATAATCATCTACATGTGCTTCATTTTCTTCCCTTTCTTCTTCATCCTCTTCTCGTAATCTCCATACATTCATTTAACCATTTCTAACATGCGATAAAATACCATGTGAAAGTTTTTCTCTTGTTCATCACACTTGTCCTCTTCTTCCATCTTCTTCCTTTGGGATGCACGACCAACTTCGGGATTGAACATCTTAAGAGTTCCTTCACCCTTCTTATGCTTGGCCCTAGTAAGAATTCATACTCAACAATTCAAGTCAAAGACGACTGCTCTGATACCAACATGATCCAGGATCTTTTCGTCAAGTGACTTATTAAAGAATTGTATTAAATGAGCATAAACTAAAGTACACCATAAAAAAGGAAAATGTCAAAAGGAAAGAGACGTAAGCTTGAAATATAAAGACAAAATCTTGATAACAGAGTTCGTCCTTAGTGGAATATGTCTTCGATTCCTTCTCTCAAATGGGTAGGTCTTTTTATTAACTCCACAAAATAATTGGGCAAAATACATAAGTATACCTCATTCTGGAGTTAAGCTACAAAAACTTTACTCAGATCAGAGAACTAACACCGCCACTACATTCGTGGCATCGTTTTACCTAAAAATAACTTTCTCCATGACCGATCTGAGTCTGACACTTTCAGGCCCAAGAAACACCTCTACCTCGGTTTTTGTGCCACTACCTCTGCAATAAATGATTGGACTGTCTCAACTTGCATGCCAATTCTCGAAAATCATGCCTGAATCCATATGGGCACTCTTGGTCTGCCTCCTATATGTCCTGAACACTAGCGAAGGCCTCCTTTTATATAATATTGTGGGCGTTTATATAATAAAGGTGATGGTTGGCAGAGTGGTTAGAGGAGATATATTAATAACTTGGTTAATAGAGGTCTCAGGATCGAATCCCGTGGACTCCAATTTTTTAATACATGGTTACAACCCAATTGGTCTCGCCTTGCTAAATCTGGCAGGCAGCCACTAGAATGGCGGACAATTGGTTATTAAATCAACGAAATGGCTATACATGGCGGTTATTCCATAGGGAGGTGGGAGTTTGGAATGGTCGTATGGTTTAGTATGGAACCAAGGGCTGGGCCAAAGGCCCAACCCTTTTCTCCCCCATATGAAACATTATTAAAGCTTAAACACAATTTGAACCATATTACAAACAAGAACTATAGCATGGTGTGTTGGCTAGCGCGAAGGTTGTAAGTTCTTTGGGATAAAGCAGGTTATGGGTTTCACTCTTGTGGAGTCATATAAATTTTGTCACTTTCCAACAACTGGAGGGGTGCCACGTTGCATCCCATGACTAGGCCATGTGGAACCATAACATTTTCTCAATAAAATGCCACTTGTCACAACTTAACTCGCCCATGTGTTTGCCATCAAACTTGTACGACCTTGCCACGTCATCCCATGGAAACTCAACATTCTACCACGTCAGTTGTACGGATGTGCCACATCATCCTGTATGAACTATATGGATGCCATGTGGCACTTTTTCATTGGTCAATATGTCGGCCTAAAAAGTCCAAATTTGAGTGACATGTGGCAGCCTCTCATGATGCCACATCATCATGATGACATCTCACCCTATGTTCTTTCCACGTATGCTATACGAATGATGACATCAGTAGTACGGATGCTAACTCATCCGTATTGACTAGATTAGGTTGACCAAAACATTGACTGCGAATATCTCTCGATCTGTAACTTTGTTTGACGAGCCATTTGCACCGTTAGAAATATTGCGACGCGCTCTTCGCGGTTATGCCATTTTCACTGAGTTTTGAGAAATTTGATTTTTTTTCCCTTTCTCTATCTGCTAAAGCCATTATGAGCATCCTGAGTTGGTTCTACGCATTCTGAGTTGTTCTTATCCTTCTCTAGATCCTTTTTTAATCAATTATGGCCTTGACCAAGATACAAAAATTGCGTCTGTTGGGGTATCATCGACTGACTCTCGTAATTAGATGACATAGCTTGCGCAGGGATCGCTCCCTACATTGTGTTCCATGGATTTTGGAAGGGGATGCCCCCAGTCGATCCGACGGGCATAGGTATGGATCCCTGCCCGGGATTCCATTGAGCATGGAAGAGGTTTCCCTTGACTAACATCCCTTGCAAGGGAACTGATCCCCGCCAAGGATTCCCATGCCCCTGAGAGGAGAAAACTCATGTCGTTGCTCCCTGTGAAGGAAAATTACGTTCCACAAGGTTCTATTGTCCAAAATCGGGGTTTCCCCCAACTGAGACAACATGAGAAGAAGAAGTGTTATTCCCAAATGCACTAAACAAAGAGAACGACATAGATCCCACCAGGGTTGTGTAAGAGAAAGGTCCTAAACTTCCTGCTTCAAACAAACTGTAATTATCAATCGACCCGATTGGTTTCTTGAAAGAACCACCGAGCAAGGGGGGAGGAGGAGGTATATGACCCCCACTGTAAGGGATAGAATTAAAGGGTACTAAAGTGCCCCCAGTTGACCCTTGCGTGGGAGATTTTGAGCTCCCTACCCCCAGACCCATGGTCTGTAAGGTAGAGTAGGTAAGGACTGAGTTCGAATCAAATTCGGGCATCCCATATGATAATGGAGGGCCCGTCACACTTTGAGTAAAGAAAGTAGTGGTCGTCGTCGATGATGGTATCCGACCACTGCCTAAAGTAGAGGGAGTCGAGACCATTGTGGTATAGACTGGCGAAGGTGGGAGAGGAGGTAGGATGTCCCCTGCAGTAGTAGCCGAAACGAGAGTATGAGGACTCCCGGACAAAGTAGCAACATTTTTTTCCATTGCTGCTTATAAGACTAGCTGGAGCTCAAAGGGTGTCTCCTCAGGAGGGATGATCTGGATCAATATTGGTGTTGAAAAGTTAGTAATTGGAGGTTTGGCTAGCCTGAGAGCTTCTTCCTTAAGGTGAGAAATAGTAGGTTCCTACGAAGTCAAATAGTCTCCTCACGGAGTAGGCTCTAGCATAGTTTCCTGCAGCCTGGTTGCTTCGAACGACTCTTGTTGGTCAAGTATTCACCGTAATGGTGGTAGAGGTGGCTCCAATGTAACTGACGACAGGCCTTGAATCCTTTGTGATCGCCAAAGATTTTTATTTTCCACCTTGTGAAATGATCAACTGAAATAGTAAGGATTAACTAGCTTTTAAACACCAAGCACACACTAAACATTTCCTAAAAGACAAATCAAGCAGTCGACTATCTAGTATGAAGGACAATTATGCCAATCAACACTAGAGAAAATAACCGGTGTAAGTGAAAATTGAACACATACGCACCCTTCAGATATACTTTGTGAAGCGTGATCCAACATCTACCCCAGGTACCATTGTATACCCCCGCAGTCACCCGTGTAAGTCCCTAGAATATGGGCAAGTAAGTTGCCAACTTGCAGTTAGTCACTAGGTGGGTGTTGTGTCCATTTTGTCACTTGGGTGAGCAAAAGAAGGGCACTTGCATGCCTAGTTGGGATTGCTAGTCAAGACAGAGGTAATTTCATGATTTAAGCAAACCAAGCATATGAAATAAACAACTAAACAAACTAAAACAACTAAGGAAATAAAACTAGAATGCATAAGAAACTTTGAACCAAAAAAAATCAATCAATGACCAATATTATGCCACCAATGGATAACTATATTAGTTGGAAAAAAACCGTATATAAATGAAGACTTATGAGTCCCCTCTTCCTCCCTGGGAGGGCTCTTGAGTTCCCTAATGAAGAGGTATTCTTACAATGGTAGAAAAGAAGCAAATGATGAAGAAATAAATGTCTATTCCCTCAAGAGGTGAGTGGAATGGCCTATTGGAATGTTGCTAGAATGTTCCAAGGAGAAAAGAGGGTTCTCAGGGGAGGATTGTGGCAGAATAACAATAATATGAAAATATTAATTTCTTAGTGCACCCATGGCCACTGTTTATAGCATTTCTTCAAGGAAATATTCAACTGGTTCTTAGTGTCAACAAGGGGCCCTTTAGGGCACCCTTTTGTCCTTGACCAGCTCCCCATTCAGATTTTCCTAAGATTTGAAGGTCAAATCAAGATTGGAGCTGGTCCATAAGTGGTTGAGGGGGCGACAGGAATCATAAATGTGTTGTTTATAGGAGCGCGAGGATTTTATCATACACAGTCGCGCATATGGCACATTGTGCACTCTACGGGATTCTTTGGCCCATGCACTGTGCATGCGCTTCCTTTAGTGAGTTAGCGCATGTCAATGTTTTCCCAATTGTATAGTTTTTTGCCTCTTGGAAATGCATTTTGGTGTTGCAAGTGAACTAATATTTGTTTGGCATTGTTGTATTTCTATAACCAGTTGCGTGCAATGTTGCAGATGAAATTTCAGTGATAACAGATGCCCCATGATGTGTGAGGTTAGGATCATATGTATAGCCAAAATACATCAATGTTTCTTCTACTAAGAGTGGAATTGTAATGAAGAGTGTTGAGAGGAACTGCAAGAGTGATCCGTCAGAGAGAGAGGGGAAAATGTGTGACCCAAACCTTTCTCTAGGGACAAAAATGAAAATATGTATACAAATGAGGCGGGCATGCCCCATGCTTGTGTCACATAACTCAAAATGTAAGACAATAACTGAAGTTGTATGCTGATGCAGATAATCGTAGTGCCCTCCAAGCGATTTGATACTGACAAATGAAAATTATGAATGGTGAACATACTCTGAAACAAGGCAAGGATGCCTCTAAGAAGTGTCAATGAATCGTAGGCATTGATGGCCTAACGAATTCAGATGTCGTCGGCTGGTATAAAAAAAATGTAACAGTCGCATAGTAAGACCCACCATAACATGAGATTCTTCTGAAGTCGAATGTTATGGGGGTAAATGGAATCAACAATCAATGATGGTTCTCTTTGTGCCATCCAAGACTCCTCATTGTAAAGGTAATGAGAGTCAAGATATTGTCTCCCTTCTAGAAATTGTGTTGATGTCAACAAAAAGGGAGACGTGACTCCAAGAAGCAAAGGGCTTCATGCAATCCATGGGGATATGATCAGGAACTGATAGGGAACATGAAAGAAGTCAATATGTGGTGAGACTCAAGACTTCCCTTGGTTTGGGGTATATTTGAAGGATGATTGGAAAAAACCGTAAAATTGTATCTAGTGTTAGGGGGACGACTAGACATGGGGTTAAATTGTGCCAGAGGCATGACAAAGTGGATAAACTTAGAGATCATGGGTACATGGATTTTGGGATTCTTGGGGTTTATGAATGATGTCACAATGAGAAAAGGAGAGTGGATGCCCCAACCAAGGGAAACATGGGTTGCGTTGCTGGGAAAAGAAGGTCATCAAGGGTGACGATAAAATCTAAGTAAATGCTGGAAACAAAGGATTTTTACAATTATCAAATAAATAAATAATAATTTGGGATGAGTGTATAGATACAAAAATGGGTTCCGTAGTGCCATATGGCTTGGCTTGTGAGGGCACAAGTTGCGAAGAGAAATGGTAGAGGGTGGGGGCCCCATGAGTGGGTTTTTGTATGAGGGAAATGAATGGAGGACAATCTACAGATGGGAAAACTGATTGGAGATAAAATGGATGGTTAATGATACTATGGAGGGGCAATCAAATACAACCAAGATGAGATAAACTAGGAGTCCATTCAGAAAGCTAGAAAAATGATGAGAAGGAGTATGTGGCTTATTCTCCGAAATGCTTGACACTATCGGGACTCCCATCCCTAGGGGGTGAAAGTAGTATGAGTTTCAAAGTACCAAGAGAGACTCTGAATGGGAAGATGCATGTGGGGGAGAGTACTACCAGGTGACAGTACTGAAATGCAACAGAGGTGATAGTACTGCAGATCCGTATCTAGGGACCCTAAAGGTGAATGTCAAAGGGTATGATTATAAGATGCAAATGATATTCAGAGGGAATTATTACATGCCAGTGTCGAACATATACCTGAAGGGGCTGTGCTGTTTTTGATGACCAAGTACTTGCACACATGAAAACCAAATACCCAACGTGAACAATATCTAAAGATAAAGAACATATAACAACTTATTTGATAATTTTGAATATGAGCATGCATACCTGGACTTGAGGTTTGAAAAATGCTCCCCCTAGGCCAAGCTTATATGGTTACCCAGGGAATGTGACTGTGTAGATGGTGGGACCGTGATCTCATGGCTGAAGGCGATGTATAT
>SNQJ01S0010307.1:481874-538714 GCA_010110895.2 Picea sitchensis
TTGTGATGTTTACATGTGTTGATATTTGTGATGCTTTATGATGTCTAATCTATATGATGTGACCGATGTTTGATGATATATGTATATGCAATGATGTCTTGATGTGATAAATTCCAATCTAATACTAGGTTATCCATCTTATCTGCTATTTGATTAAATTGTCATGGAATATGTGTAAATGTAATTGAATCAAAGTTTCGAGATAAGAGTCTAACTTGCAGGTATCTACAGAAGAGGCAAGGATCGCAGACACGATATAAATTGTTCAGCTGCAGGAGGACAAGATGGGAATCTAATAAGATGCTAAGGTGATGAATGTGGCGGTAACTGGCCTCAGCGAGGAGACCAATAACAACTATGTATCATGCTTGGTTGTTAGTGGATGAGCCCAAACATATGTCACTGGAGTGGAGCAGTTCATGTGAGGGGGTATAGAGGGCCCAAGTGGCTGAAGAGAGATTATGTGTCCAGCGACTAGCACCATCAGTGTAACCAATGTGGTAGGCCGATGGAGGATGCATCTGTCAATAACACGGATCGTAGATCAAACATGAGGTGTGAAGGTGAAAAAACAAGACTAAAAATGCTACAAATGTGTACAAAGAAAGAGCCTAGTGTAGGATGACTACGCTCAGGCGTAAGACTTCTTTAAGTACAACCCGTTTACAGGTTCTTTCAGAGGATAACCTTCTAGAGAGGCCATGATGTATGCGCCTTTAGTGAGGCAGTGTTGGACAATGTATGGTCCATGCCATAAGGACTCAAATTTTGCATGACCGAGAGTATCGTGAGAGATATCGTAGGCTAGGACAAGATCTCCTTCATTAAATGAGTGAAGTTTGACATGGTGGTCAAAGGTGGATTTGGACCATTTTTTAGCTGCCTCATTATTCTGTAATGAAGATCGATGATCTTCATCCAGTGACTCTATGGTCAGAAAGCGCTGCTCCATTGGAGTAGTGTCAAGTAATATCTCGATGGTGGTGCACAATGTGGGAAGTTCGCACTCGATGGGGATGGTGGCTTCAATCCCATGGACGAGATGAAATGGTGTAAAACTGGTGGCAGTTTTGACTATTGTGCAATAAGCCCATAATGCTGAAAACAACATATGATACCAGTTGGTCTTATGTTTGTTGACAATACATTGTAGCATGGTTTTGAGGACTTTGTTGAAAGCCTTGACCTATCCATTGGACTGAGGGTAGTATGGGGAGGCAAACTCATGGGAGACACCGAGATTTGAGGAGATTTCTATGAAGATCTCATTCTCAAAGTGTTTACCATGATCAGATACTAACTGTAGTGGAACTCTGAAGCGGGTAATGACGTGGTTGAAGAAAAAATGTGCTGCAGTGTGAGTGGTATTATTGAAGGTAGGCATGGATTCATCCTTTTTGGTAAATTAATCTACTGCCATGATAATGTACTTATTTCCATTACTATATGGAGGATTGCAAGTCATGAAATCTATGCCTGATTTGCAGAACGGGTCGACAGTGATGACTGGGTGTAAAAGAGTGGGTGGCGTGCATGCTTTGTTTGCATAGATCTAGCATTTGTCACATCGCTTGATAGTGTGGATGTAGTCATGAAAAAGGGTGGGAAAGAAGTATCCTACTCGAATGATTTTGTGGGTGGTGGACATACCTGATAGGTGGCCACCGTAAGTGCCGCTATGGCAATTGTTCAAGAATCTGTCTGCTTTGTCGATGGTCAAACATCGGTGGATTATGGTGTCAACCCCACGTCAATACAAAACGTCACCGATGAGGAGGTACCAAGGGGCCTGATGGCGAATGCATCAACGATCATCTCAAGAGAGTGGAGATCCAAAATTCCGCATCCGAAGGTAGAAAAGGAGGTCATCATACTAGGGGTCATCCAAGGGGATGAAGAAGAGGTGTTCGTCTGGAAAATCCATATTGACAGGTGAACCTTTAGCGTCTGAGGGAAACGTCATGATGGGTTCAGCAAGAACAATTGATTTATTTCTTTTGGGAGTTGAGAACTCTAGGTCGTATTCCTGAAGGATGACGATCCATCGAGAAAATTTTCCATTAATCTGTCATCGACTAAGCAAGTACAACATGGGGTTGGAATCTGCCATGACTTTGGTAGTGCAAAGTAGGATATAGTGATGCAGTTTTTGAACTCTGAGAACAAATGCGAGGGCTAGTTTCTCATCATGATTGTATTTCAGAGGTGGTCCTAAAATATTTTTACTGATGTAGTAAATAACATTCTCACGTCCATCATCCCCTAGTTGGACAAGGACTCCTGCTACTGAGACGGCTGAGGCTAATAAGTAGAAGATGTAATCGTGATCATAGTCTAGAGGACTAATCAAAGGGGCATCATATAGTGCCTCTTTTAAATAATCAAAATAGGTTTGGTCATGTTCATCCCATCGAAATGGGATATCATGGTGTAGTAAGTGAAGGAAACCATGTGTGTGAGTGGCGTAATATGGGACAAAGCATCGTAATAAGTTGGCTTTGCCTTGTAGGCTTTGCAGTTGGCACAATTTCCTAGGTGGTGGAATTTATGTGATAGATTGGACCTTGAGGGGGTCCACTATGATGCTATGTTGAGAGACAATGAACCCAAGAAGGCATTCGATGGTGACGCAAAATACGCACTTGAGGGGGTTCAAGAGGATATTGTACTGGCGACATTGTTGAAAGATAACTCATAAGTTGTCTAAATGATGAATTAGTTTCTTGGATTAAGTAGTGAGGTCATCCAAGTAAGCGAGGGTGATGCGAGCAAGATCATGGAAAACATAAGTCATGTCCCATTGGAATGTAGCACCTACATTTTTTAGTCCAAAAGGCATGACATGATAAGAAAAAGTACCCCATGTGGTAGTAAATGCAGTTTTATACTGATCTTCTCGATGGATTTGGATTTAATTGTAGCCAGAGAACCCATCCATGAAGTACAAGGCCTCATGACCATCACAGTCATCGATAATTTTGTCAATGAAAGGGGTTGGGAAGTTGTCTTTGGGACAAGCATGGTTGAGATCATGGAAGTCGGTGCAAACACAAAAAGTGCCTTGTTTCTTGTTAACATGGACGGAGTTGAAAACCCATGAGGTATATGCGATGGGGTATATGAACCCTTCAACGCGTAACTTTTCAATTTCAGCTTTGATAGCTACAACTTTGGATGGGTGAAGTGGGCGTTGCTTTTGACAGACTAGGGTGACATCTGGCCATGTGTCAATGCGATGCTCGACTATAGAAGGATCAAGGTTGGGCATCTCCGTATATGACCAGGAAAAAATATCTTGGTATTCCTGAAAGAGAGCTTTGTAATATGTGAGTTCCTCAAAGGAGCATGCGACACCAATGGTGATTTCCTCTATGACTCTCGATTTGATGGAAATGTCAATTTTGATAGTGGGGGAGATATTGGCCATGTTGCATTATTCAAAAGAAATGGGGGTAGGGATAGGGTTGTTGAACCAGTCTATATTCCCTGATGAAATAAAATCCTTGGTTTCGATTGCACATATGGAGGCTTGTCTAGGAAGGTCAAAGGCTTCCTGTGAGAGAAAAATATCTCTGTGATGGAGCTCATTTTATGGGAAATCAGAGGTATTGATTTCCTCTATGAGATCTTCATCGCAGTAAAAAATGCGAGAATAGAGGGGATCCATGGAGGTGACATGGGTGACTGTCACAGGGTGATTTTCCTCAAGTGGTGAAGATGTAGAGGGGATATCGTAACCATGTTTCCATGGCTCGCTTGAAATAAACCAAATGTCTAGACACTATGGGGGGTAAACTGTGGTAGGGGGTAAGATTTCCTGGGGGAAATGAACTCGAGAATTGGGAGGATTTGGGGGAATATCCTCAGACAGTCTATCCCTGAACCATGGAGGTGTGGGAAGTCACTCAGGTTCATGGTAGGTGATGTGAAAAGTATCTGGAGAAGGGATAGGGGGAGTCACTTGCATTACATGAGGTGAGGTGGTCAAATGATTTTGAATAAGGGCCTCTTGACGATGTATTTATTCAAGGATCAAAGGACACTGGTATGTGAAATGAGCAAGTGAGTCAAAAAGAGAGGAAGGTCATCTCATCCGTTTAGGGACTGAGGTAGAGAAATAATGAATTTCAGTGACGTGGGTACCCAAAAGTAGTGGTGGAGAGGGATCTTGCTGAAAGGTTTGGCATACTATTGTTAGTGTCTGGAAAAAATGAGGTAGAGCTGGGAAATGATGAGTGTAGTGGCCATACTCGGAACAGATGGCACAAGCGAATTTGGTTCACATCCCTTTACTGACTGTAGTGGGGGACATTGGGGTAGTACTAGATGTTCTTGGTGAAGCGGTGAGCGATGTTGTTGCTTGAGGGAGTTGAATCAAATTGTGTAATTCAGGAATAAAGGGACATCTATTAGTGGCGTGTCCCTCTCCTTCGTAGAGTGCGCAAGGAGGTTCTACTCGGGGAGGAAGTGGAGCGATGGGTTCTTTATTCTTCCATCTTCCCCCAGCCATAACAATGGTGCTATCGATTGGGGGTGAGGGTGGCATGGCCGAAGTTAGTACTGGAATATACATCGGGATTCCCTCTGATTGAGGAGGGGGGGATGGTTTAAGAACCACCACGGGAGGGTGTAGATACCATACAAAGATGGCGAGAACCATGTTGGGAAGGATAAGCATCACGACTACCTAAAATGCTTGTACTCCTGGTGGGTGGTAGAAGAAGGGAATTTGAGTGATGGCTTGGGGGATTGTCTCTCAAACCAGGATTTTCCCTTGGGGGAGGGGGAAATCAGGGATAAGTGGTGTAGTAGAGTTCTCAGGTAATCCTCGAGGTAAAATTTCTTCAAATAGTGGGACGTCGAGGTGGGAAGAGGCCTCAGTGGGAGGAATGGTGTCTCTAGTGTCAGTTCCATTAGAAGATACGACACACACTTTTGTTGAAGTGTGTATGAGAGGTGGTTCTCCATGGTATGTCCCTAGCAAGGATGGGTCCTTGAAAATTATGGGGCCCATATCAATTATTTAATATGCATCGGAACTAGTGTGGACAAGAGGCAAGGCGTTATCAATGTTGGTGGAGTGGTTAGGCTCGTAATGTGAAACTTGGTTGATGGTGATGATTTTATCATTGTGGGGGAACATGATTGTTCAAAACACATAATAGGCCACTACCTTCACAGCATGCATGTAGCTACGTACAAACAAGATATTGTAATCGAGCGGGGAGTCAATAACCTCAATGCCAATGAGGATGGTTTTTCCCCTGAGTTCGATGGGGACATTTTCAAAGAGCCCTTTAGGGGAGGATGGTCGACCATCATAAGATCTTAAAGTGATGGCAGATGGTACTAGCTTAGGGGAGCCAAGTTTATTCCATACATTTTTGGACATGATGCATGTGGATGCACCTTCATCAATGATACACTGATGAACTATGATGTTCTGAATCTTGACTAGTATCTAGAAATATACTAAAGAGGGGAGACGAGGTTCCCCACTATCTAGATCAAAAGTGATGAGTCTAGTATCAGCTGGGTCAAATTCCCCCAAGGTAGAAAGTAAGGATTTTCGTTGAGTTGGACAGGTTTGGAGGACTTCCAATACAAACATGGCTATAGGAGATTGCGCTAAGTCATCAACCAAACTGCAATTGTGTGATGCTCTTGCCTGAGGGTTGTTCACATTCCGTCGTAATGGAATGTGAGGGACATGAATGGGGGGTTCATTGTTAGGGCATTGAATCATCAAGTGATGTTTGGTTGTAGCTGGAGCTGCTTCCGAAGTGGTGGGATTAGATTTAGAGGGCACGTTGTATTGACGACCACGTGTTTGCAGAAGAATGTCTTCTTCGCTAGCGATGATGATATTGCGATCTGCTGGATTGCTAGGGTTTTGATACTATCCCATTTGTGGTGGGGTAGGATGTACCTCCTGTTGGGTATTCATTACACCTTGGTGTGGAAAAGGGTTTTTCAACATGGTCGAGGGTGGTTGTTGCAAATGCTATTGTGGGGACTGCTGAGGGGCAGGCAACGCTAGAGGACGTGGCACGTTCATGGATTATTTCATCCATTTGAAGTCGAAAATTTGGGGGAAATGGTGAGTGTAATGTCCATGCTCACTAAAAAGAGCACAAGGGAATTTTGTTCGGAGGTTGTTGTTGTTGTTCCTCCCTTAGTGTTTGTTTTTATTTTCCCCTTGGAGGTTCTGGTTACCTTGATTCTGGTTTCCCCCAGCAAGTTAGTTTTGTCGAGGTTATTTCCTCCTGTTCTTAGGTTATTATTGTTTCGGTTTTTTCCTTTCTTCTTGGCATTATTTGACTGATGGGACAAATTTTCCATATTCAAATGTTCAAAAGTATGAAATTTTTGAATGGGAGAGGGTTGAACAAGGTTAACACCGATGTGTGGCTATCCATGTGGAGGAGCAATCAGCTGTGGAGGACGAGGAAATGGAAAATGCAAATTGTTTTGTGGCAACGATCCGTAGGGTGCATAGGAAGGTGAAGTGCTTTCACTAGTGACCATGTTATATGTTGAGGTAGAGGGGGAACCTGAACTTGGTTGAGAATCCGGGCACATTATGGGTGTCGATGAGGGACCAATCATGGGTGGAGGGGGAGTAACATGATATGGTTGTTGGTAAGGGGGAGGAGGGTAATAAGATGTTTCTCCATATATTGATGGATATTGAGGTGCACCGTACATAGGTGGTGGTTGGATGTACTGGTTGTGGTGTGTCATTGTACCAATCAAGCCATCTTCTGTGTGAGACATCCCAGGTTTGTCCTGGCTAAATGGTATGGGTCTCAGTGCATCAGGCATTACTGTGTATAAGTAACCCGAATGTGCATAAATGAGGTCAAACGGTTGATCTTTTTTTATGGGTTCCTCTTCGGATTGGGGGAAGGTGGATGCCACATCTTTGGCAAGTATAGAGATGAGTGATTTTAAAAACCAATCGAGACGTTGTTCTTTGGTGGTTTCTTCTTTACATAAACTACGTCGGCTATGCCATTCATGAATGTGGTTGGCAATATGTGTAGTTGAGGTTTATTTTCACATGGAAAGAAGTTCTATACCAGTGTCATGATGAACTGGTAGTTGGAAAAAGGCCAAAAATGCTTTGGCCAAGGATTCAAAAGTCACGTGGGACCTTGATTTTTATTCCACATACCATTTGGCCGATGGAACAGTGAATGCTTTTTGAAATAACCTTAAGTGGATGGAGTCATCCATGATGTTGTTTGAAGAGCACCATAAGTGGAAGTTCATGACATGGTTGGCGGGACCTTCCCCCGATTTTCCTTCAAATTTGGGAATATTTGAAGGTAGTTTGGTAGGCATATTGGGCCATGTGGGCTCATGTGATATAGGATCATTCATGAGTTTACTCAAATTAGGAATGTTGAGAGAGGACAAATATGATATGGGGTGTGGTCTTGGAGGGTTAGTTCCAGCCATGGTGTGAGAAGGTAGTGGACCTGACCCTTGAGGGGGATTTGGTGGGGTTGTACTTCTCCCTTGAGAAGAAGTTCCCCCACGACTCCTTGTGAAGGAGAGCTAGTGGATGGATGGCCTTGGGAATTAGACCCAAGTAAAGTGGAACCAAGAAAAGATGATCCCAAAATAGTGGCACTCACTAGGGTGTGAGATGGTTGAGGTGGTGAGTTGGCAAGACTAGGAACTCCTCCTAGAAGAGGAGGGATATTTTGCAAGAATTTGGAACGATGGGGATTTTGTGGGTCCCCTATTATGTCTGACTAGCAAAGTGAATGTTTGCAAATGGTGATGAGAGAAATAAATGAACAATAGACTTGTATAATTTGGACCTTCACAATATATCTCACAATCACATGTAATCAAATGAGAATCATACATAAATCAACTGTAAATAGGAATACATGTGGGAAGGTGGATTTTGTCCTCGTGGGAGAACAAAGAAAACAAATGCTCATGTCCTAAAATATGTATCATCCTTCCTCTCAAATATCACTGGACCTTCCAAGAGCACTCAACTGTGGGGTCTGAAGCCACTAGAAGAGGGACTAGTGAAGGATGAAATAATCAGTTATAATGAGGGGTGGAGGGTGGTGTTTGGAAATGAAAGTGCATTTGAAGGAAAAATGAGCAGGTGTTTGGAAAGAAACTATTGGTGGATCAGTTCCCTTGAAGAACAAGTCAATGTTTTCATCTCAAAAGGAAGAAAACAAGAATGATCCATTGGCTCTCAAGACTATTCTTAGTGGAATCTCAAGTTTTATCAAAGAGAGCATGGGACAATGCACTTCCGCCAAGGATATATGGCTAAAGCTAGAGGATACATACCAAAGAAAGAAGGAAGACACTAAAGAAAACTCCATCAAGAACAATGCAGGTAAAGAATCTCCACAATCCTCTGATTGCAATAATTCTAAATGTGATGATGCTGAATGCTTCTCTACATGTGAAGAAGAAGATGTAGAAATAGTTTTTGAATAATCAAATGATAATTATCCCATGGAAGAAGTTGAAGAAGAACTTTCAAATATTAAAAAGAAAGTTGATTGGGGTCTATATGAATACAAATATGGCCATAGTTATATATACTATAGCTATCTTTTAGAAAACACTAAAAAGTTTCTTGAAAATAATCAAAATCACATTTTGAAACTAAAGAAAATGCTCAAGGAACAAGAAGAAAGTAAAAGGTCTAAATTGGAAGAAAAAGAAGAAGAGATCAAAAGACTAAAGAATGAAATAGAAGAGAATAAGAAGGTAGATGATGAGATTAGAAAAATTATTGAAGTTAATATCCATCTCAAGACGCAAATTGAAGAATCCAAAAGGGTAGAGGAACTACTAAAGAATCAAGTAAATTAAAATGATGAGTCATGTCATAAGTTGGAAGCTGAAGTTGTTGATCTTAGAAATAAAGTAGAGAAGCCAAACAAATTATTGAATAGCTCAAAAATATTGAATGAAATCTTGGATATTCAAAGATCACCAAATGATAAATCAGGTCTTGGATACAACAAAGAAGCTACACATGTTGAAGAAAGCACCTCAAAGAAGCATGAGGTAAGTCCCACACTCTAAAAAAATGGAAATAATGTTACAAGTCAACCATCTACATAAAAGAAGGAAACTTTCAAAAGGACAAAGAAAGGAAGACATCAATAAGCCATATTTACACCTCAAAGAAGTGAGACACCTTCAAGATGGACACCAAAACAAAGGTATGAAAATGTTTTTCATGGTCACTGTTACTCATGTAATGAATATGGTCAAAAAGATTTGGAATGCAGATATTATGCAAGGAGAGATAATGAAAGATTTAATAACACCCTAAGGTGTTGGAGATGTAATCAATTAGGACACATTACTCATTGTCACACAATGAGATGCTACAATTGTAGTGGGTTTGGCCACAAATCCCAGGATTGTTGGAACACAAGAAGATAGACCATGATAAGTGATTCATATAACATAACTAGAATAAAGAATGAAGTTAGGAAGGAAGACATTTTTGAAAATATGGAAGCTCAAAGTTCAAGTTCTGAGAAGCTGTGACACCTTCAGAAGTGGGTAAAGAATACTGGACAACCAGAATAGAATGACAGCCTTAAGGGAATCTCAAGTTTGACATCTTCTGAAGCATACGTGGGTTACAATGGTAACAGTCGTGTACATATGCTAGATGACCTATAAATAGGTCGTGTACATACGTGATTTGTCTGTAAAGTAGGTCATGTATATGTGGTAATATCTTTGGAAAAAGGCTATGTAAATGAGTTGTAGCATGATATGATGGTATAACTCTTTGTTGCAGGGTCTGATATGGTTTGTTGCAGGGTCTGACGTGGTTTGTGGCAGGTTTTCATGATTACATGTTGGCATACATAATTGTTGTATGTATGGTGGTGACATATGGTTGAGTGTTGAAGGACTATCTTGGATGCATGGTACTAACCCTAGAGTGTGGATTGAAACATTTTTCTATTGAGGTACAATGTTGGTTGTGAAAGTGAAGTTATGGCTCCTTGGTTATGAGATATATCATGATGATGCTAGCTAGAGATATCATTGACCTATTGAGGCACACTTCAAGTACATGTATTTTTGGATGCTTAGTATTTGCTGTAGTGAATGAAGGTTGAGGCAGATATGTTAGGGTACATGGTTGGTACATATTTGAGTTCCATTGATATATCTTATGATGTGTTGTTGGAGGCATATTTATTGGATATCTTGGTGCATTCATTTGGGATGTCGTTGAGATAAATATTTGGACATGTAGTTGATGAGTTGATGAGGTGATTATATTGTACATCATTTATGAGTCATATAGTTGATGCATGTTTGGTACATTTTTGGTACACTGATAGAAGCATCTTCTAGTTGTATGATTGGCACATGGTTTATGGTTGATATGGCATATATGTATGGGAACACATATTGATTGTAGCTCATCTTGTTGAGGTTTGGTTCATGGTTGATGCACTTGCTTGGCACATGATGTATGGGATGATATAGTTGAGACACTTGTTATAATGCTTGAGGGTTGAGATACATGGTTGTGGCTCTTGGTTCATGGTAGAGGCATATCATGAGTGATATGACACTTGTTTGAGGCACATGGTTGGCATGTTGGTAGAGGCATATGGTTGGTACAAAGTTGGCACATTTTATTGGCATATGGTTGATACACCATTGATGATATCTTATGGTATATTGTATGGTATCGATGTACATGGTTGATGTACATAGGTGTTGTGCATGATTGGAACATGATGTACTTTGTTGATGTTTTGTTCATGATTCTCTATTTAATTGTTGACATATATTTTTCTTCGTGATGTATGGTATGGAAAAAGTTTGATGCATGGATAGGTCCAAGGATCATCATAGGAAGAGAAAATCATTCTTTAGCAGTTGATCTATGTTTCGATTGAGCAGTAGCATTTGCAGCATAAGCATATTGCAGTGGGAGCACATTGTTCATGTTACAGAGAATATAGGGGGATACATACCTATACAGGGAGTCATTCTTCTTCCTATGATTCCAGGAGGATATATTTATTAGATGCAAAGATAAATACATGAAAAATATACCTCTACTTGGAGAAAGAGAACAAAGGCATGATTCCAAGGGTAGCGATGGTCACATGGGAAGCATGAGCGATATATATTCACCATTACATTGGAGTGTTATCCCTTGCTCAAAAGGGGGTATATTATTCAGAGGAAGATCATGGCATCCAGGTAGGGGGAGCAGCCCCAAGGAGAGAACTACCCTTTCTATTGATGTCAAAGGGGGAGAGATAGTCACATTGATGTGATTGAGATGACTATTGATGAAGAGAAATGCCATGTCTACATGTTGCCATCAATGATTGGTGTTGACATCAATGTTGGTATTTCCATCAATGCCAAAGGGGGAGATTGTTGGATCATGTTGTCATTGATATCAAAGGATTGATGTCAAAGGATTGATTTCAAAAGGATTGATGTCAAAAGATTGATGTCAAAGGATGGATGTCAAAGGAACAATGTCTTGTCATAGTATATTGATGAAGTATGTATTGTCATTGTTGTCAATGGATTGGTGTCAAGTGAAGTCATTGATATATGATGCATAGATGAAGATGGATCGATGTGTTGTAGTTGATATATGTGGTCATACATGGAATCAATGACAAAGGGACAATGTCATAGTGATGTGTTGTCACGATCTATTCTGGTTGGATTGATGTAAGGATGACTCATTATTGTCTTGTCATGGTTGATAAGAAGTACAAATGGCTGAACTCCAAAGTGGTCCCCTTATGGTGAAATCCCTCACGGGAAGACGCTTTGCGGTTGAGTTATCCTAGAAGTATGGTTATAGATGCCATTCTTAATTGTGGAATAATGAGATGAAGATCAGTGAATTTGTCAGTAAAACTATCCTATATGGGTAGTGCTTTTCATTCCATTTCGGGTGGTATGTGGAATGTCACATAACTCCTCACGGTTTGAGAGCTATGGCATTACGAAGTTGGAAGACCCTCATATGTTGGATAGAGGCCCCCAAAATTCAAAGAAGTCAAAGTGCTTACAAAGAAGAAATTATTTAAATAATAAAGTGAAGTAATGAAGTCAAAGAGGATTATTTAAATAATAAAGTTAATGGAGAAATTCCCAATTATGGAAAGTGGTTATAAATGGGTTAACCCTAAAATAAGGAAAGATGGTTAAATGGACAAGTGGCCATGTGAACAAAGTGGCTATGTGGACAAAGTTGGATAAAGGTAGCCATGTGGACAAATGGTTATGTGGATAAAGTGGACATGTGGACAAAGTGTCCTAGTGGATTCTTCTAAGGAAGCTACTTGGAGAGTATAAATAAGAGGCAAGGGTCTCTTGTAAAAATATCTCTCTTGAGCATATATTGGAGATCTATTCTGAGGAAGAGAGTGATTGGAGGATCTCATGGATGCATCAAAGTTTATGTAAGTCTGAGATCTTGATGATGAAAGTTTCAGAAGTTCAAAAACCCTAGTTTCTAAAGGAATACGCAAGCAGCAATGGGATAGAGCACGTACATACCCGAGCTACAGTGAGATAGGGCCCATACACACGCGGGCTGAAGAATATCAAAGTGTGTACAGTTGGAGAAATTCATGGAGACTTGAGTGTCAACCGGTGCCAGGTTCGTGAAGGCTAAAGCAAGTTCCATATCTTCATTCTATGGGCTCAGATCTTCCATAGAAATTCTGGTATGGTGACATAGTTTTCTAGATGGATACTCTTGCTTATTGCATGGTGAATTCTTAAGGAATTTTTAGTATGGCTGTTTTGATATGGTTATGTTGGTTGACTGATAAAGTGAGAATCACTCTTATGGTTCATTAATGATATGATTTCCAGAGTATTATGGTTACTTATGATTAATTAACATTCATATTGTATGAGGAGAATGAGTAAGTTGTTGGAGAGCATAGATGTGTTGTGATTGGTTATGGCACAGACTGGACAGTGAAAGGTAGAAGTGGATGTGACTGAAGGCTACAAAGGATCTGAGGTTTTCAAGGAGAGAAAACCCTAATCATTCACAAGGCATACGCAGGCTGTAGTACAGATAGGTTGCATACATATGCGAGCTGTAATATTGGTAGGGCAAGTACATACGCATGCTGCACTACTGACAGGTCATGTACCTGCTGACAGATTAGTATCTGTTGAGGATTGAATCCTCTTCTCAGTTGGTGTTGAGTTGTGTAAGTTGAGTCCTACATTGCAGAGCTAGTGCTCTTGTGGAGTTGTAAATTGTACATACATCTTGTATTCTTTATGTTCTTTGTGGTGATGGCTTATTGATAATACATATTGTTGTTATATTCTGCTGATATATGTTCACATACAACTGGTTATAAATGACAGTAATAAGTGATGAGTAAATGGTGATTGCTAACTAAGGAGTTTTTGTGAAGGGATGTTTAAAAATATCCCTACAGTAATTCAACCCCCCCCCCCTCTTAGTGTGGTTTGTGTGTCCAACAAAAAAGCTATATGTTAACCTTCTAGTATTTCGTTCTAGCCTGTATCTCACCTTGGAGATTATAAATAGTAACCATGTGGTTGTATAATTGTGGGAATATATAATGGATTCCAAGTTGGTATTGCATGTTACTTTCCTAGTGGAGAATCTGAGAGGAGCAACAATGGCTATTGAATCCTGAAGTCAAAGAGAAATTTTTGAGATGGGTGCTACATTTATGAATTATTTACTGAGGTTTCTAGAATTATATAAAAACTAGGTGCTTGCTACTTGTTCTTTCCTACTATTGACATGTGAATGATTTTATGTATTTCTGGTTTCATTCATAGGAGTACATATTATGGTTCTCTTCACTCATTTATTTTTTGTTTCCTGTGCAGGGTTGTTTTGTATTACAATTTGTTTGCTAACTCTCTTTTGTTTTTCAGTCAATGGTGGTATATTTATTGCTCAAGTTCATAGTGGACTGGGTTGATGGTCAAGTCGCATTTATTGAAGCCAAGGACACGGCAATTATATTTAACTTTTGTGCACAACTTCTTCAAATTTACTCAGCACATAACATTGGGAAGGTAGACCATAGAAGAATTTTTCAATTTTTCTTTCTTTAGTAATCAATGTTGTCCTTTAGAACTTATGAATGCCATAATTTTTTAATTCAATACTAATAGTCACATTAGTTGTCAGTTTAGTTTCCAATCCTCCATATCCTACTATGTTATCCCACACATGATGCCACTTGTACCTCAAATGCACTTAGGTTTTATTTCATTATTAGGTATTGATGTCATCATATCATTACCTTGTTGTTCAAACTCAAACAACTCTTTTAGAATAGGTATAGTACTAGGAGTGGACAAGTCGTCAAATATTTAACATATTATGCATACACCAACAAATTTCCTTGAAAACAGACTCTGTAGTTATAGAACTTGAAGAAATAATAGTTGTCCTTTGTGGGTTCCTAGATGAAAGAGAATCAGTCATCCATTGTTGTTGTTAATCTTTGAAATCATATTTAACCAAATTAACTTCATAGTCAAGATCTGTTCTTCTTGTGTTATATTTTTTGTTATGGACTGTGTTCATATAGCCACAATATATCTCAATGTGTTCTATATATTTCCTCTGAATATCATTTGGAAGCTTCAAGTTTTCCATATTGAATTTATGTATTGAATTTCACTTAGGATTTAGTATTAGAATATGGTATGTTTTCAGCCATTACCACTGTTTGGGGTATAGTGCCAAATTGTTTAGGGATGATCCAGGTTTTGATTCATGGATATTGATTACATGTTTGATATTGAATGTTGAAGTCATTATATTTATGACTCTAAGCATGGATATTGGTTGATGACCTCTTGAAAAGTTGAAAAGTACTAAAATTCCTTTGAGTCCTTGTGCAATGGGGCCAAGAGTCCCTTTTGAGCCTTGAGGTGAGGTTTTATTTCTCCAAGGATTGAAAATTTTCTCTGAGAGATACCATTTGATTGATGAAGCTAGAAAAAGTCATTTGGCTGAAGCGTGATGCTTGAAGTCCTTTGCACAAGGCAATGTTTGCATCTATACCACAGATGCACATTTGCATGGGTGTTTGTTTTAAAATATGTGTTTCCAATCTAAATGTTGTAGTTGGAAGATAAGATATAGCTCTTTGGAGCTTTTGATCATTATCTGACACAACTATATTCTCAAAAAGTGTTATTCATTTTAGTTTTGGGAAACAAATTGTGCTTACAAATAACCTGTAAAATAGTAAAAAACATAGTAACAAAAACTGGTAGAGAAAAAATTGAATTTCTTTATAATATAATTTTTTTTTGAACCAAATAAATCTGTTGTTTTGTTAATTTTAAAACTAATTACTATTTTTTCCTCAACCAAATAAACAATTTTTTTTATTTTTTTATTAATTGCTATTTTTTCCTAGGATAAATAATGATGTTCTGTTGTAGTTTTTTTAATTAATTACCAATTTTTCCTTAGCCAAACAAGTATGTTGTTTTCTTGTAGTGAAAGCATTGAGACAGAAACATGAAATAAGAATGTTGTCTTGATACAATTTTCTCTACACTAAAATTTAACCTCATTCTATTTGAGTCTACTCAACATGATCTTATAATTTAACAACTTTATTTCTCTATATGGTAAGAAAATAACAAGAGAATGCAGAAGAAACAATAGAAACATAGATTATTGGATGTTCAAAATAAGACATTAAGATGTATAAATTTTACACAAATACCTATATATCACTTTTTATCCTTTTCCCTTTTTTTCTTATCTACTAGACTACACTCATTTGGGTTTCACTGTTTCCTCCCTTTACTCCAAATATCGCTAATAGGGTGACAACTCTTATGAACATTGATACCACTTGGTAGGAGAGAGTATTTTGGATTTGGAAAAATTTATATGAAATTTTATGTGCTGCATATTTTATGCTCAAAGCCTTAGTGAAAACTTCTTTCATTCAGGTTCAAGTTATAGGCTTCACATTCTTTTGATTCTTTTGTGAAAACCATGTAAACTATTTGGATTAGTTATATCCCTAAAAGCCAAGGTTGATTTTTTTTCCAGCTTCCTCCATGTGGATTTTGAACCCAATGGAAAAATGAGAATTAAAAGTTACAGGTTTTTAACTTTTTACTTGGTGATTCTAAAGGAAATTGGGTATTGTATGAAAACATGTTTTTTTTTTTCTTTTATTTTGTTGATACTGTATTCTATCATCTTCTCATCTATGTTACATCTATAAGTCATGTGCATGTTAAATTTTAGCATAAGATTTATTATATGTGAGCTAAACATAAAATCTATCTACCCATGTCCATCTTGAATAACTCTCCAAAGATTATTTTACTGTGCATGAATTCAATGGACATTCTACTCTTTTATACCATATTTTATTGCTTCATGCACAAACTTATCCATATTTTGACCTTTTATGGCTACATCAGATTAGTAAGTTTCTTGTTTTCAAGGAAATGCTAGAGAATGAAATGGAGGAGAATAAGACTCATACAATACAGATTATTGATTTTAGCTACAAAGTTATCCTCTCATTTTTGCATTACCTATACACAACTGAAAATATCAGGTTAAACACCTATGAACTATTTTTGAAAACTTTATAACATCAAGGGTGAACAATGACAATGCAATTATGATCTTTGCATTTTTCTCATCATCATAATGTGAAGCATCTTTGACATGATACATTGTCCTTAATTATTGAGAACATGCACACCTTGAAAACAAGGGAAGAGTATCACGATTTGGTTGACAAGAATCCAATATTAGTGGTGGAGATCTATGAATCCTATCTAGCCAAACAAGTTCATAGTGTTGCAAAGCAAGTTATTGTTAATTTTGAGATTGATTTAATATTGTAAGTACTTCTTTAAAATTTTGATTGTACTTAGAACTTATCTTGACATCATTCATAAATTAGAACAACAATAATCATAAGGAATTACCAACATGCAAGATCACAACACATGTACCATGGGGAAACCCTATATAAGGAGAAAAACCCCATCAAACAATCTCCTTTTATTGCATTAATAAAGTATGATCACTTAAAAAATATCCACCATGAATACTCTTCTCTTAAAGAGCTTGCCAACAAATCTGATCTAACTGAATCCTACTGAGAAACCTTGTTGTTATAAAGTTTATTATAGGAGCCTGTTTTGGACTGATATGGATGCCTACTATTGGTCTGAAAATGAAACCCTGTTGTGGACTCTTATAGTAGATTCATGTAGAATGATATACGCTTCCTTTCTGTACTAATAAATACCAACACTGTAAATGTACACTTGCTTCCTGTTTATACCAATATACTCTATACCTACAAGAAAACAGTCACTTCCTAAATATACTGATATATATGACAACACTGTATATAACACTTACTTCCACCTACTCTGATATATATACCAGCACTAAAAAACTCGTTTCCTTTCTCCCTGACACTGAATAAATTGTGTGTTGAAAAGAGGTTCAATCTCTTGCTTATATAGGAGTGGAGAGGAAGAGGAGGGGGATCGAATTAGAGGCATGAATGAATGTTGAAGTTAACTTAGACATCAGAATTATAACTGACCATTAAATCAATAACCAAAATTAGAACTGAACTTACCACTTCAGTTAGGAACTCGCCCTTGACATGAGATGCATGTGAACTCCTTAGCATGCACATGAAATGCATGCAACATGAAACTGGACATGCATGCAATGCATGTCATGCATGAAACATGCAACACGTGACATGCAACATGCAATATGCGACATGTGACAAACTTGACAACTTTGACTTTGACCTAGACATGCAACTTTGACTTTTTACAACTTGACTCTTTATAAGGAAATTCAAATTTCTTCATGGTGGAAGGTGTTACAGGTTCCAATGCACTAGATCAATACATTTACATCATTTGAAATGTCATGAATATTGTTTGTTTCTAGCTCATAGGAATTTTATGTTCAACCTAACTTTTGCTAGATTCCTTGACTTTTGCTCATGGCTCACAAGGATTGACTAGGCTCATAGAAGTTGTACGTTCCCCATGAATTTTGCACTAGTTTGTCCATGATCATAGAGGTTGTACATTCCCCCTGAATTTTTTACTAGACTGTCTATGCTCACAGAGGTTGTATGCTCCCCCTAACTTTTGCATTAGACTTACATCTTGACTTTTTTCTTAGAATTACAAGTATTCTACCTTTTCCTTGGCTTGACTCACAAGATCATATAGCATCTCCTTCATCCTGACTTTTGGTTTGACTCACATAGGTTGTACTTTTCCCCTGGATTTTTTCAATACCTCACTAGACTAGTTGATTCTTCAAATCTCCCTGGCTAGCCTCAGGGAGGCTGAGTGGCCCATATGACCTCTCATTGGAGAATGACTGTCAATGTTGCCAAATTTAACACTCCATATCAAGGAGGGAGTCATTCTTAGCCACACCAATCTTGCCACTCAGTTGCATAAACTGTCTCAATAGAAAAGGCTTGGTCAAGATATCAACTACCTTCTCGCCTGTGGCTATATATTGTAACTTCACAATTTTTCTCTGGACCAAGTCTTAGATGTAGTGGTACTTCATGTCAATATGTTTTGACCTGTTGTGAAATACCGGGTTCTCTTTTACTTTTATGAAAAATTTATTTTCATAGTGAACCACCATCGTCTCGAGCTTGTCACCAAACAAACTAAAAACCAATTTTATGAGCCATATTTCTTCCTTGCTAGCATCACTTGCTACAATGTACTTGACCTCTGCTGTATTTTGTGCAATGGATCCCTGTTTTTGTCTTGACCAAGAGATCATAGAGGATCCTAAACTGAATCAGTATCAGAAAGTACTCTTCCATTCCACTGGGATTCCTGCCCAGTGAGCATTTGCATAGCCATGTAGAAATAGACCACCACTAGATGTATATCTTAGACCATAGGTAATGGTCCCTCTAAGATATCTCAAGATGTGATTTTCTACCACCCAGTGTCTCCGTCTTGATTCAACCATGAACTGACTCATTGCAATCACTGCATAGCATATATCTAGCCTAGTATGGATCATGTACATCAATGGTCTAATCAAGTGCCTATACATGGTGGGAGACACCAAATGTGAACCTGTATCAAAATTATGCAGCTTCCTTAGGTTGGTAACCATCATAGTAGACATGGATTTGCAATCCATCATACCAAACCACTTTAATACATCCATTGTGTATTTTCCTTGAGCCAGAAATATCTCGCCCTATCTTTGCCACACTTCCAATCCTAGGAAGTAATGCATCAAGCCTAATTATTTCATATCAAATTTTGAGATTAGCTCCCTCTTACACTAGGATATTATCCCTTCATCTCTTTTTATAAAGAAACAATCAACATACATGATTAGTATAATAGGTTGGTTCCCTCTTACCTTGAAGTACATATTCACATCAACATCACTTTTCTGAAAGCCCAGGATTTTAAGAAAGCCATCAATCATGTCATACCAAAATATTTCTTTGAACTTTTATACACTCCCATCGACTGCATGTTTGATATTATAGATCCATTTGGAAGAGACCATTGATTTGTCCTTTGGCCTCGACACAATGTCCCAATCATTGTTCTTTAGAATAGACCCGTATTCCTCAACCATGGAATCCTTCCATACTTGTAATTTATATGGTTCTTCAAATGAAGAAGGTTCAGCATAAAAAATGTTTCTCATCAGTGCAACATAGCATTCAAACCTATGAGGCCTCTTAATTTCCCTGAACGTTCCTTTGGGGGAAACTATCTTTTCTACTTCCTGCATTGTTTCGTTAATACATCATGGCTTCCTTTTGGCTGGAGGTTATTCAAGAGTTATTTCTAACTCTTCATCCGGTTCTAGGGGCTCATCACTTGGTCCTTCATGAGGTTCCTCTCTCTGATCACCCGACTCTTCATTTTTAGAAGAGGGTGAAGTTGGATAAACTGCTTCTGACTCTTACTAAATCTCTCTAGATTTATTGAATGAGACTTCCTCATGGAAAGTCACATATCTACTTACCTCTATCTACGTTTGACCTAGTACATATATCCTGTAAGCCTTGGAGTTATCATTGCACCCCACACAAAAACCCTTTCTTTCCTGAGGGTTCCATCTTTGTCCTCTTTTTCTTAGGGACATGAATATACTCTGGACACCCAAATATCCTTAGATTCCCTACTTCAGGTTTGATCCCTGAGAATACCTCTTCAGGAGTCTTTTGCTTCAAGATAACATGTGTACAGTTGTTCTGAATTTACAGGATAGTGGAGGTAGCTTCTTCCCATAAATAATTCGACAAATCCTAGTCAAACATCATGGCTTTCGCTACCTAACAAATTGTCCTAATTTTCCTCTCAACAACACCATTTTGTTGAGGGTTATATGGAACGATCAATTGTCTCTTGATTCTTTATTCCTTGCAGAAATCCTCAAACTGGAGAGATTTGAAATCTCCTCCATTGTTTGTTCTAAGGGTTCTGATGTGCTTTCGTGTCTTCTTTTCAATAAAGGATTTATACTATTGAATTTATCAAATGTGTCACTTTTATCTTTAAGGAAATAGATCCAACATTTTATTAAGTAATCATCAATAAATATGACATAATACAAACAACCATTAAGTGAGGGAGATGACATGGGACCACATACATCAGAAGGAACTAGATCTAAGATGCCTTGAGCTCTGCCGTCGCTACTAGGAAATGCTTTATTTATATTTTTACCTTGCATGCATCCTTCATAAATTTCATTTTTACTAAGAGAAATCATGAGCATTCCACATACCATGTTCTACAGATCTGGAAGTACTTTGTAATGAAGATGTCCAAGTCTTTTGTGCCACAACTCATTGGATCTAGTCACATCATGAGTAGATGCCTGAACTGACTGTCCTATCACGATGTACATTCATCCTATGTGAGTCCCAATGAGTTATGTTGTAATCAAGTGGCTTCCTTTAGCCCATAGTAGTGCCTTCATGTCCTTGAAGATCACCCAATATCCCTTTTCCTCAAAGGTTGCAACTGATAGTAGATTCTTCCTAAGCCCTGGACCATATAATACTTCATCTACATGAATCCTAGCCCCAGATTCCAATATAAAGGAGATAGAGCCTACTCCCTCTATCTTGTAACATTTGTCATCCCCAAGCTCAACTTGCTTTGCAAAATATTTTGTCTTGGAATATGAGAGGATTTCGTTGTACCCTGTCATGTGCTTTGATGCACCACTGTCTACTAACCAAGTTTTCGGCCTCGTGAAAAATGAACTGGATAGGGTAGAAACCAGGTACTATTCTTTTCTAGTTTATTTTTCATTAGAAGGACCTTTTTGTTTTCGTTTGGATTCATCATCCTTAGCAGTTGAGGCATGATGTTTCCTTTTCCTTGGATTTTTTTTTCTATACTAGTAGTATTTAGCAAAATGACACAACTTATTACAACTAAAGCATTTAATCTTAAATGTATCAATACTCTTTCCTTTGAATATACCTCTGATGTTTGACTTCCTATGAGAGCCTTTCTCAAAAGTGACTTTCTTCTTTCCCATGAATCTTGATGCTAATGATGAACTCTCTTCTTTGGTTGGCTCACTCCTGGTAGCATTTCAACTCTCCTCTTGGAGGAAATCATGCCATAACCTCTCAAACGTGGGTTGAATCTCTCTCCCACTTACACTGGATAAGAAGGTCTCCTATGAAGAAGGAATACCTTCAAATATGGCCTACACTAAGTCATCATCATTCACTGTGACCCCTGTGACCAAAATAGGATCTCTGATCTGGGCTATTCTGGAGCACAAATATGCTACTGATTCACCTTTATCCATCTTCAAATACTTAATCTTGTGCTTACGTATCCTCTTATGAATTGGAGCATGTTTCTCATACAGATTCACCAAGGTATTCATACAATCCTTTGAAGTCATTAATGAATTCATCGTTGGCATTATACTATCTTTGACTGAGTCAAAGATGATACGCTTGGCCTTTGCTTGAATCTTCTTGAAGGCCACTCTTCTTGCATTACTAGTGGGTTCCTCCACCACTGTGGTCCTTCTCAATATCATTCTCTTGCAATATATTTGTTATCCGAATCTTCCACAAATTGAAGTTGGAAGATCCTTCGAGACTAGCCTCGACCCTAACTGAAATGGAGGATGCGATGGACCTCACACTGGAAACTTGATCAAGCTCGCTTGGATCTGTGTGTACTTGTCGTTGCACTTCAACAAGATGATTCACACCCTAAGATCTAATACAATGTTAATTTTGAGCTTGATTTAATATTGTAAGTACTTTTTTAAAATTCTAATTTTACTTAGAACTTAGTTTGAGATCATTCATAAATTAGAACAACAATAATCATAAGGAATTACCAGCATGTAAGATCACAACACATGTAACCTGGGGAAACCCTATATAGGGAGAAAAACCCCAACAAACAGTCTCCTTTGGTAGCATTAATAAAGTATGATCACTTACAAAATATCCACCATGAATACTCCTCTTAAAGAGATTTCCAATGACTCTGATATGACCGACTCCTACTGAGAAACCTTGCTGTTATAAACTCTATTATAGCCTGTTTTGGACTGATATGGCAGCCTGCTATTGTTCTGAAAATGAAAGCTTGTTGTGGACTGTTATAGCAGCCTCCTGTAGACTGCTATACGCTGAATTTATGTACTGATAAATACAAGAACTGTAAACATACACTTGATGCCTTTTTGTACTAATATACACCAGCCCTGCGAGAAAACACTCACTACCTGAATATACTGATATATATGAAAACACTGTATATAACACTTGTTGCCACCTACTTGGATATATATCACAACACTAAAACACTCGTTGCCTTTCTCCCTCATGTTGAATAACTTGTCTGTTGAAAAGAGGTTCAACCTCTTTCTTATATAGGAGTGGAGAGAAAGAGGAGGGGGATCGAATTAGAGGCATGAGTTCATGCTGAAGTTAACTCAGCTATCAAAATTATCACTAACCATTACCTCAGTATCCAAAATTAGAACTGAACTTACCACTTCAGTTAGAAACTCTGCCTTGAAATGAGATGCATGTGAACTCCTTAGCATGCACATGACATGCATGCATGCAACATTCAACTACACATGCATGCATCATGCAACATGCAACAAACTTGACAACTTTGACTTTTTACAAATTGACTCTTTACAAGGAAATTCAAACATTTCGTGGTGGAATGTGTTACATGTGCCAACGTACTAGATCAATATATTTAAATCATTTTCAATATCAGGAATATTGTTTGTTTCTAGCTCATAGGAATTTTATGTTCAACCTAACTTTTTCTAGATGCCTCGACTTTTTCTCATGGCTCACAAGGATTGACTAGGCTCACAAAGGTTGTATGTTCCCCGTGACGTTTCCACTAGTATGTCTATGCTCACAGAGGTTGTACATTCCCCTTGAATTTTTCACTAGACTATCTATGCTCATAGAGGTTGTACGTTCCCCTTGACTTTAGCATTAGACTTGCATCTTGAATTTTGCCTTATACTTACAAGGCTTCTACCTTTTCCTTGGCTTGACTCACAAGATCATATAACATATCATTTGTCCTGACTTTTGGTTTGACGCACAGAGGTTGTACTTCCCCCCTGGATTTTTTAAATACCCCACAAGACTGGTTGATCCTCCAAATCTCCCTAGCTAGCCTCAAGGTGGCCCACATGGCCTCTTATTGGAGAATGACTGTCGATGTTGCCAAATTTAGCAACTACATCATTTTGTTTGGTAAATTTAGTTCGATCGGTCAATTTTGATTTGTGGATTACTTATTAAAAATTTTCTAATTGATTTCTTATTGGATGCATAGGGATCTTGAGAAATTGGAAACTAGATCATATATTTAAGTAGATTGTTATAGGAGAAATTGAGGAAAATTTGCGTTGGTTGTTCTCGTTTTCCTGTGTCTATTGTTGTAATATTGTTCATGTTTATGACCTCCGCCATGAATTTATTATCCTATGATGTACAACCAATGCTACTTGTTTGGAGCATATTGGAAAGACAATGCAGTCAATCAACAATATTTGCTGAGATGGAAAGTTGCAGTGTCAGTGGAAGCACCTGAAATATCGAGAATAGGGATACAATGAAAAAACTATGGCACATGATGATCAAGAGAACTAAATATCAAGTTTCCAATGGTCCAGATGTATATAGTATAGATGGTATCGATCCATACTATTCATGTTACTGATTATTTTATTTGAAATGGACTCAATTCTAGCGCCTTGTGTATAACCCATTATGTTTTCATTTATTAGGAATGCTAATGTTACATCCAAAACATGATGGGACATTTTTATAGATTTTAATAGTCTAATTATCAAGAATGCTAATGTTAGATCCAAAACATCAGAAGATTTTATGAGGACGGATGGGGCATTTTTATAGTTTTTTACATTCTAAAACCTGTCTAGCTGTTCTTTTTATCTTTGAATGTCGTCATATACTTCATACACTTGATTGCACATTTCAAGCAAAATATAATTTTGTTTTATACATGTTGCATCATGGTCTATTGAAAGAAATTATATCACAAATTAGTTAATAGAAGAAATAGTTAAAAAGGTTCAATTTTTTCTCAAGAATATTAAATAAATGAAGTAACCTGTGTTTACACTCTAAACCTTTTGTCCCTTGGACAAGGATTGAAAATACTACTCATCTTTAGTATTAAAAATTATTTAACTTAAATTTAGTTTTAAGGAACACCTATCTGAAACCAAGGTGGATATTAATCTGGTTAGTTTGATGACTTCAACAATTTAATAACTCTCTTGATCCCCTCAGAGTTAGGATTTGTAATCAGGGTCAATGGTTTACCAAGGGATCATGAGGAAATACTTAGAGGGTTTTCCTTGGAAAAAATCTCCTCATCCTAAGTTTCATTCTCACCCTAGGGTAATAGTCAAGAACATTTACCATCCATGGATCATGAAGAAATGCTCAAAGAGTTTTCCTTGGAAAAAACCTCGATGTTCCAACTTTTTCTCACCCTAGAGTAATAGTCGGGAACATGCAAATTGTTTTCTATTCAAATAAAATGTTCTATGTAAGCGACAATCATAGTAATGAGTAGTGATACCTAATAAAAAAAAGTATGACCTTTAAAATTATATAAATTGTAAATGTAAGATTAACTTCTGGTATTTTTGGAAATTGTAAATATAAATCTAATTTATGTTGTTGTTGTTTTTCAAGCAACTTTTGAAATCTATAGTGGTTGTTGAGGCTCAATGGAAAGATATGACCTTGGAAGGAAAGTGGTAAGCGATTTCCACTGTGGTAGAAGATGGTGGTGAAGCATGGGGACATATCCAATCTGACAAGGAAGAGGATAGAAACAATGATGGTAGATTGTGCAAACCCCATAGTAATGATGATGGGAGATATACATAATGATGAGGAGTCATTAGGGATAATTAATTGATACATGGTTTTCTTAGTCTACTGCCTGTCATTGCATTTTTTTGTTGTGCTAAGGATTAAATTGATGGTCTAAATGAAGCCTAATGAAGCCTAATTTCTCAGTATTTAGGGTGAAGGATAGCTTAATATCAAGGGTTTAAGTCATGACTCTAAGAATAAAACATATTGCACAACACAACATGATAGGATGAAGAAGAATGAATGCAGTTCTGGTTGTGGAGGAGAATTATCGAGGGATAGGAAGGGACAACCTTCTTAGGCTTGAAAGAACCAGATTACTAGAAGAAATAAGAATGATGTTGGGTCTCATGCCGTTCCATCTAGAATATGAGAAGAAGGGTTTCTAAGTATGCCGAGGTTACATCTAACAATAGTGGCATTTAAGGCTAGACACCCAACACGTGTAAGAAACCATATTGTGGAGTAGCCATCCCTGGGAGCTTCTACGAGAACAAAAGTGGGGACAGGAGAGACTGGGCATTGTTTTTTCCACTTAGAAACAAAAATGACTCTAGAGAAACGAGCCAGTCTCTCAATCCTTCTATCAAGTCTCACTGGGCCATTAAATATTCCATGTGTGGACTTGTGGTGCAGAATAATGATAATATGGAAGACATGAGTGAAAGAATTTCAATTTCCCAGAACATAATTGATGAATAAAATTAGAAATTGGAGAAAGTATTCTGGAAGCCAAAATCCAAGAGATACACGCCCATGGAAGCCTCTCTACTCTATGGAAGAAAAAAAAAAATCTGATACTCTCATGAAACTAAACTCAATCGAATATATCACTGCTGAAATGAGAGTGATTTCAAATCATATTCTTCTGAAGCATGGTTTACATGGCTCATGGGAATGGGGAGAAGGTTTTAGGGGTTCACCTAGTTCACTAACCAGTTGTCGGGGAAGTTTACCACCTATAATTAACTCTTCCGAGATGGTTTCATACAATCTCCTATTTTCATGGTTATCTGATAATAGAAAACCATTTAGCTATAGTACTACGGGTTTAATAAGAGAGATTACAAAACTGTGATGAATATGTTTTTTGAAAAACTTCAGATTATTCTATAGTATAGATAGTTGAATATTTTTGAAGCAATACAAATTTATCATACATGCTTATCATATGGCACATTAATCATAAGAAACTGTGGTGTCCATGTGATACCAAGAACTATTGGATGCCTTGTGGGAAAGTGAAATGTGAGTGGCAAACTCAACATTTTGTTTATACAAGCCCTACAATCATCTATAAATAATAAAATATAGAAACATTGTATTTACTTAAAATAAACTAAAACAAAGAAACCTTTAAGACAACAATTTAGCAAATATTTGACTCGAGAATTGTTTTTGGAAAATATTCAACTCAATGTTTCTAAGAACCTCTAGTAAAGAATAAAAAGTGAAATTGTAACATTGTTCTATTTTAAAATATTTGGAAACAATCTATTTTTTTGCATTGAAGTTTGGTCAATTATTATTAAATAAAAAACAATTCCTTCTTGAAAGTGTACATGGTAATAGAGTGTAGATATTTTGGGTTGAATTTATACCTCATGTTATGAAAATGTTGGAATTATTTGAGCTCCTAATTAGGAACATCCTATGATGAACTTGTTTGAAGGGTCCTTCCATAATTGATGAATCGGTAATAAATAATCCATAGTATAAGTTGTAGAACAAAGATTAATATCTGCTAAGCTTGATAGAATTGGTGGTCAATATCAACACATGAAATTTGTGGTGAAATATCATCAAGAATAACAAAAGGATATGCAAGAGTGTACAATGGAAACCTTGACAAACACAACATTGTCTAGAGGATGGACAAATTATGTTTCTTTTTTCCAAATATGTAAAATGAGTATATTAGATTTTAATGAATATATTTTCATTTACATATTATATATGGTTTTATATTTTATCAAAAAAATCTCCAAGACTTTACAAGGTTTTATAATTCAATGAAAGGTTCTCCAAGATTTTAAAAGTTTTCTTAATTTAGTGAAAGATTCATCAAGATTGTACAAGATTGTATAAAATAGTAAAATATTAGTCAAAACATTGTATATACATATTGTATTATTGATAAAATAGTCTTCAAATATTCCTATGTATCATGGGAATTAACCCATTTATTATACATATAAATTTAAGGGGTTCCTAAAATTTCTCTAAAGCAAATGTCACAATTGTTTTTTAGTTTGGACAACAATTCAGAGCCATATTGCACGAGGCCTTCCAGTTTGGGTTACATATTCCTTGGAATGATCAGGGTTACATATTCCTTGGAATGATAGGGGTGGTTTTATACTGTTGAAATATGTGAAAATAATATTGAAAAATAGAGAACAAATCATGAGAAATTTGAAGATGTAACAGATCATATTCAATGGATAACTGTCTATGAAAAACTATTCAATGAATTTACTTTGCTTAGAATACTTAAAAACATCCAAAAAAAAAAATTACCCTTTGCATGCTATGATCTAGATATTGAATTAGATATCACGGGGCAGAAAATGCTAAGTTATAAAATTCCAAAGGGAAATGATTGGTAAAGAATAGAAAGACTAAGGAATAAAACTCCAATATTATGCTATGCTACCACCAATTACCACAACAACATCAATATAATCACCCATTTCAATCTCAACTTCCACGTTAGTAGATGTGAATACACAATGAAAGAAAAAGAATGCATGAGTAAATATAACTTGAGTTGGTTATATATAATTATTCAAATTTTAAATATAACAACAATTTATCATGGTTTCATTTGGTGATTTTATAAATGCAGTTGTTGTTCAGTATATATTGATGTGTTCAATCATTAAAATTATATCCATAGTATCTATTATCGGAGAATTTCAATTTTTTGATATATTTAAATGCAATATACAATTTTTTATATTTTCTCAGTTTCCTCTTATGTCTATCACTTTAAATGTGAGTTTTCCTTGAGCTCATTTCGTTTAAAGGAATTGTTTTATTGTTGTTTGGTTGTTTTATTATATAATGTCGATTAAAGAAGAATATGGTGCTTTCTTTGATAGTGAATTGTTTGGTGAAGGTTTTACTGAGGATTTACTTTCATAAATCTTTTTAAGTTTAACTTGAGGGTCTTGTACTAAAAATTCCCCTCTTTCTTTCATTTCGATTGAAGAATACTCAATTAAAAAGAAAAGTCAAAGTCTTATTTTAAGAGGGTTACCCCTTTAGGTTACTGGATTCTTCCAAGTGACCTAAAGCGGGAAGGATATGTTTCCTTCATAGAGTGTCTTGGTATTGTTTTTCTTAATAGAGCAATCGAGGAAAAACACATGTAAAAAAAAAAATTAGACTCCACACGCACTTTACCCCATTCACTTGCTTCATCACTCAAGATTACAAAAGATATCCTCTAATTTCAATCCATTTCAATACAATTTGTTTCAAGACATGTCTATACTATGTTCTATAAGGGAAATGTAAACAATGACTTGGTTTTAAAAACAAATATTTAGTTGTTGGGTATTTCATTATTAATTGTCCTCCTTGACTTCATGGTTCAACATTCTTGTTGGGTAATTTATATGAATAAATTCGAGAAATTAAATTAACAATCCATGAGGTTATAAATTTGTGAGATGTCGACAAAATATATGCAGAACTAGAAAACTAAACTATGCTAAACTAATTTTATTACATTCAAAAGAGAAATTCTCTTAATAAGTCATTTCTAAGAGTCAAAATTAACATTCATGCAAAATTCAGTTACATTCCTTTACTTACATCAGAAATATTCCTTCAACCATTTAGTTATCTCAATGATTCAAATGAATCTCATAACTTATCAAGCATCAAATTCAAAGAAAATAAATCTTGTAGAATTAAACCCATAAATCTCAGATTTAATCAAGGTCCCATAGCCTACACTTTGTTGGAATTCCTGTGATCATATCCTATTAATACTATTAATATTTATGGTAGAAATCCACACTTGGCTGATCACACACGAGAAGAAATTAAAGATAAGAAAAAAAGCAAAAGCATAAGAAGTAAATTAAACCATTACACCATGCTATTAAACTATAAACTAATTATCTAATGCAAATATCCACCGCTCAAACTATTTGTTGCTTGAATTGCAGTTGTAAAACATAAATTGCGATCTTTCACTAATTTGGGTGTTTGAAATGTTCCTGCAAATTTACTATCTAGTCAATTCATTGATCAATAAGACAAATGGATATTCTTGTAACTCGCACCAAACAACAATTGGAAAACTAAATTAATAACAGGAAATCAAAGACTAAACTAACTAACTCAAACAAATAACAACACAACACATAAATTAAATATGATAAATAAATATAACTAATGTGCAGTGCATACTTAGTTCAGGGGCCCTCACGGTTGAGCATGCATTGCTGCAAAACCAGTTTTTGACTCACAGGGTGCAACAAGATCTTTTCATTATTATCAATACTTGAACAATTACAAATTCATAGATCTCTTCAATGCACTAAATGAATTGAAACTCAGACATAGAGTCCCTAAGATCATTACACAACTTCATTTATAGAGCTTTAATACAAAAAGACAAGGTGTTCCATGAGATAAAAAAAAATCCCTCACCTCCTGAATCTTGAAATTGTGTAATCAATCGTTTCTTTAATTTAAGAAAGAGAAGAGATAGATAAAGAAAGAGAAAATACATACTTGCTATGCCAAATCCACCTAGAACAACTTGTAATAGACAATATATATTTAGTTAGGAATTCCATGTCACGGGACATGACTGGAATTCATTCCATCTTTGATTGTCATGTTGATCCCTTAATTTAGACTTTCATTGAACTCCCCTCCTACTTTGACCAAGGTTGGCGATCTCAACGATGAGGTTGGGAGCGACCGAATAAGAGAAAAAATGATGCAACAACCCAATGATCTCATTACCAGATCTTCATATCCTTTTAATAACCATTCACCAATTATGAAAATAGGGGATATAAACAATATCGATTTTGAAGGAAATCGATGAATTTAATCGCGTGGGATGGAATTGATTTGGATCCAGGTGGGACAATGTTGCTTGAGTGCACATGTTGAGCGTTGAGGTGTGTTGTGAGCTAGCACTTTCTCATGGTTCATTTTTAAAATACCTATAGATAAAACTAACTGAATCATGAACCCTGCATATAAAATCACGTAACCATTGTCATTTGGAGGTTTGCCACCATGTAACCGAACAATCCTACAATGAATTGATTTTCAAATTGCTAAATATGATATGCATTGCTAACCCAGTCGACCGATCCTTTGACTACGAGCCCTGTGCGTAGTTGATGGATGTTGGATTTGTTTTAATAACATAGAAGGATAATAACATCGTTCTTAACAAAAACTAGATCTCTGATTTTTTCCATAAGAGGTAGAACTATCCTGAACATCGAGGTGCTACCGAATTTCCTGTAGATGGCATGTGCTACTGGATTTCCTGTAGATGACATGCACTATTGGATTTCTTGTAGGTGGCAATCGCTACTGGACTTCCTGCTGAATGTTAGAAATACACATGGACCTCCAAAGGTAATTAGGAAACCAAAAAATCCATCCCAAGTAATCATCCAAACATGGAAAAGTATTAAATTTAATAATCACATGTCTCTCTAAGATCTTATGACAAAATGTAGATAATATGTGGTGATGTAAGTAATAAACATATGAGAATGGAAGGTAAATGGGGTGATAGTAAACTTAAATGGCCATTGTAAACATGGAAAAATTGAGACTCAACAATTCTATTGACATACAATGATACAGAGAATTTACAAAACAGAGCAAGTTTAAACCTTGAAGAAAAACTTCCTGGAACTAGCCAAGCTCATACCTTGTTAATCTATACCATTAATCATAATTCCACTATCCTAAGCTTACCCTCATCGACATAAGTCATTATTAAACCATATTAATGAGAATTTAGTGAAAGTATTATTTTTCTTTTATTTGCATACAGTTGATAGTTGTTACATATTAGGATATTTATGGAATAAAGAATGACATTTTTTTTTTCTGTTATGAAAATATGGTTTAGATGAGATTTTTCAACAGAGGTTAGATAGGATTTGTTTGCTACTTTCTATGCATGAATCAGACTATTATTCTTTCAATTATTTTCCAGTAGATATATTGGGTATGGGGAATTGAGAGTGATGTTGGGGGGAGGGGCGAAACTAGCTTCCACCTTCATGTGGTTGGCCCTCTTAAGTAGAGAATAAATTATTCTCGAAACCAAGAGAAACTCATTAAGGTATTCCACTTTAGTATTTCTAGAGTCTAGTACATTGCATATGGGACAATCTCATGTATGGACTTTGTGACTTCTAATTGAAATGTCTTCTTTGGATACATTTTTCACTTTTTCAACCCAATATGAATTTTGACCAATTATTCTGTACTTGACAATTTTTATGCAGGTTTAGTCTATTGTAAATTTTGGGACTACAATATACATCTCTCCATATGGATTTTGGGATTAATCCTATCATAGTTGGCTTTGAGAATTGGATTAGCTCACGATGTTGATCCCAAAGGGAATATAGCTTCCAAGAGTCATACTATTGAATGGTTTGATGAAAGCTCCACCCCTAATCCCTCTGAAACAATAATTTCATGGCATATATTAATCGGTTAGAGAAATAACTTCAACACATCTCAAGTCAACACTACCTCTGTAGCAGTTATGATTGTGAATGTTAAGATTTTTCTGTCATCAAGGTGGGAATCTTCCTTTATCATTCTATAAATTCTACTTTTCCTATCCATTTATCATACATTCCCATACATAAGAATAAACAGAACATATTGAAATTCATAACACTTTAGTTTTGTGGTGATCTAATTTCTATTGTGACATGTACATATGCATTCAAGTAATATAATTTTATGGATTACTTATAGTTATAAGGTTGCAAGGTGTTTGTCTCACCATAAATATTGAATCTGTCCTAGAAAAACAAACACAGTTTCAGAAATTGTGGGGTGTTTTCTCACCATAAAGTTTGCATCTCTTCGATAAAAAATGCACAAATATAATGTGGATCTATGTCACAATTAATGTTAAGAAGACATTTATCACCAATGATGATGCTCCCATAGTCTTGAAAGTACTTATGCAAAAGTGATATACACCATCACAAATTGGGAGGGGTAGTAGTAATGAGTGATGTACCCCAAGGCCCAAGGTATTTGTCTCAACCTCGATGGTACAATTCTGCATCATGCAAATAAATGAGCTAATGTTGAGCATGGTAGAAATTCTCTAATTACCGATCATTGAGGTATACCATTAACAGATGCGAGGGGACCCACCAATGATGTAAATGGGACCCAAGGTACCCAATACAATCTAGCAAGTGTGAATAGGGGATTTGATGTCAAACACTTGTAGAATCAATCAATCAAGAGTCAATGAAGTAAACCCACTATCGATTACAAGGAATATTTCCACTGAAAACTGCAAGCTCCAAGGTACTAGCTAGTTTCTAGATCCCTTTCCTAGATGGCATGCTAAATTCGATAGGAAGAGATATTCAATAGGAAGAGATACATCAAAGGAGGGCCTTAATGCATCTCCAATCAATCGAAAAAAACATACACTGAGAGATGGTGTGAAAAGATAGAATCACCAAGCACATATGACACAGGGATGACCGAATCAGATGGTAAACAATACAATAGATGATAGACTCATGCTTAAATTCCATTGAACATATAGCATGATGCAATGATTACCTCACAACATAAAATCATGAGCATTGATGACACAATGTGATAATGCGTGAGTCATTTTCAACACTCTATGTAAGGACTAGAAAAGTAACCAGTTGGAGAAGTATATGAAATATTGATTGATCTAGGTGGATATCGGTGCCCACCTAGCTTTTTCAACTTGCTCAAAACAATTTTCTGGCAATTTACTATTTTTAGCAGTTTTTAACTTCCGGGGCCATTTTGAGGACCTAAATGAAGGTTTTTTGGGACCGAGCTTCTCAATGATAGACAAAGGCTCTTATTGAGCTACCAAAATGAATCTCCTCAGTGATACCTTTCTAACAAGCTATCATGCACCTAAAATGAAGTTCGTATGCAAAAGTTAGGACCCGTGGAAGTTGATGTACTAACTTACCCAAACGGGGCCCACATGACTTTTGGCGCTTCATCTCCTAGGGTTAGGTTTTTGGATGTCTAGGGTTTTTGAAATTCCTATTTATTGTAAAAAGGCCTTCAGAGCCTCATTGTAATCATCTTGTTACGAATGAGCACAACTATCAAATCTCTTCTTAGAGATAAGCCACCACCATTCCAACAAGCTTGTTTTCCGCTGCATTTTAGAGTTTCAACTTATTTCCTTATTGAATAGAAAACCAATTTTACTATATCTTTGTTATTCTATGTTAAACATATTTTAATAATCTGTTTTCATTTCTTTCTACTCATAAAATCCATATTAGTGGTATCAGAGCGGTCTTCTCCTTGTCGTCTTAATGCATGTCCCCAACGAGGTCAGGGTACAAAGAATTAGGTCTCGACTGTGTTTCTCTTGAGGACAAAATATCTCACACACCCAAGCGACCTTTCATGGCAGGAGAAAACAAAGATGATGGGACAAGATATCCTTTCAAAATGTTGCTTGAGGAAGCCCTCATGCAACAAAGAAATGAGATGATGGATAGTTTCGTGCAAATCCTTCGGTGACTACCAACAGGAAACACATCTTCCTCGAGTAGAGGTGCCACCCCTTTCAAGGTACAAATCAACTTTGATATTCCTATATTTGAAGGTCACATAGATGAAGATGGTGTAGACTAGAAGGGTATTTTTTTGTCCATAACTTTTCGAATAGAGAAAATATTACTTTTGCACTCCTCAAAGTCGTTCCCCATGTCAAAGATTGGTGGGAAACTTTCTATGACCAATAGGAAACAGAGGAACCCTAATTATTTATAGTCGCGACCACTTGGGAATCCTTCAGGGATGTTATTAAGGAACAATACTACCCTATTGGAGGTTATGACGACTTGTATACCAAATGGACCACACTGTGACAAGAAAGAGACCAAATAGTACTAGAGTTCACAAATATCTTCCATACCTTGCACACCAAGCTGGGTATCAAAGATTCATAGCAACATCTGGTGCTCAAGTATCTTGGTTCTTTGCATACATACAACCAGACTGAAATGGAATATTTGGACATCTCATCCTTGGGCGTGGCCAACTGTTATGTTGTCAAAATCGAGAAGAAGCTCAAACAAAAGATGTGGAAATTTCGGCCTGGGAACCCCTCACAACAAAAGCCAGGAAGAGGCAGCCTCAACCCACAAAACAAAGGAGAGAGCAAAGATGGACAGTATCAGGAAAAATAGTCCAATCCAAAAGCAAATAAGGACACTGAAAAGATAAAGAAAGATATCGGGAAGTGGTGTTACTTCCATAAGATCCCTTGGCATAACATTATTGGTTGTCACTCAAAGAAGTCGCTTGTGGCCTAAGTGAAAGCCTCTAGATCAGATGCGGGTTCTGACTCTGTTTCATAACCAGAAAGGGGAATATGGATCATTGACATGGAACCTAGTGCCACTATTTCTACCACCAAGCTCTAGCCTGGTGAACTAGACGAGCCAGAAGAAGGTGAGCACCTCTTCCATTAAAATATGTGGGTAAAAGGCACCCCGCTGCACTTCATTATTGATAGTGGTAGCCAGAAGAACCTCATATTAACAGAGGTCGTTAAGCAGTTGGCCTTGTTGACAATTACACACCCACAACCCTACACCATTGAATGGCTCTGCCATGCAAGCGATCTTTGCATCAACGAATAGTGTTGATTGTCGTACAACATTAAGCCCTTCAAAGACGAGGTATTGTGTGATGTTTCTCCTCTCGAAGTTTGTAATGATCTTTTGGGACAACCTTATTTATGGAAATGTCATGTTGTATATGATTCTAGGCCTCATAATGTTATTATTACTTTGAACAGGAAATTGTAAAGGATACCCGAGGCAGTCCCTCCTATTGTTATTTCCTTGATATCTTCCAAGCAATGTAGGAAGGTCATCTCTCAGACCGAGAAATTTGTCTTATTCATGATTCGCTCTTAGAGTGAGCGAAATATCAAAGCCATATCTAGGGCCTCCATGATTGATCTCTCCACACAACAAAATAAAGTGGATAGGGTCATAGAAGAGTACTCAGATATCTTCTCCTCACCCACTGGGGTACCTCTGCACTACCAGGTCAAGCATCCATCGATCTGACCCTAGGCGTACCTCTACCCAATGGGCCAGTCTACCGTCGCTCTCTGTTAGAAAATAAGGAGATCAAGAGGTAGATCCAAGAACTGCTCCACAAGGGGAACATACGTCCTAGCTCATCGCCTTGTGGGAACCCAATCATGTTGGTGCAGAAGAAATACGAGACCTGGCTACTTTGCATTGATTATCAGGCCCTGAATAAAATCACAGTCCAAAACTGGTACCCGATTCCCTAAATCGACGACCTCCTTGATCAGCTCATGGGGGCCAAATACTTCATTAAGATTGATCTGAAGTCTAGCTACCACCAGGTCCAATAGAATAGACAGATGTATGGAAGACTGCCTTCAAGTCAAAAGAAGGTCTTTTTGAATGGTTGGTAATGCCCTTTGGTTGAACAAATGCTCCAACAATGTTTATGAGTATGATGGAAGATATCCTATGAAATTTCACCAATACTTTTGTAGTGTTTTATCTGGATGACATCCTCATCTACAACAAGACTTGGGCGGAACACTTGCAGCATATTCAACAGGTTTTGTACACCCTATAACAACAAAAACTATATGCAAACTTGGAAAAATTCTCCTTCGGCATGGATAGGGTCCATTACTTAGGATACATCATTGATAAACATGGTGTGCATGTGGATCCAGCCAAGATCCAGGTCATGTGTGACTGGCTAGCCCCAACCACACTCACTGAACTTCAGAGCTTCTTGGGCCTCGCCAATTTCTATCACAGGTTCGTGTTGGGATTCTCTCATATCGCATGGGCCCTCGACCAAGTAACCAGGGGTGGCGGTAAGGAAATAATTGTGTGGGGCCTATCCCACAACAAGCCTTTGATGACTTGATGAAGTGTTTGTTCTCATCCCCAATACTTTCATTACCGGACCTACATCATCAATTTGAGATCGAGACATATGCTTCAGACTATGTTGTGGGCATCGTTCTCACTCAACACAACCACACTGTGGCATATCATAGTGAGACACTATCAGATGATGTCCGTAATTACCCTACTTACAATAAATAAATGTACTCCATTGTGCAAGCCTACCACCAGTGGAGACATTACATTCTTGGGAAGGAGACAATCATCCACACTAATCACAAGCCACTACAGTTCATATAGAGCCAAGGAAAATTGCAGAATGACCACCATCAGAAGTAGTCCACATAATTACAACAGTTCCATCTCAACATCAAGTATAAAATAGGAATTACCAACATATTTTCTGATTACCTTAGCTGACCTCCAGTCACAACACTCATCACATTGCTAGACTCTTGTGACCACAAGACCTCTGGATGACCCCACCTCTACGAGAGAGACCCTGACTTCTCCACCACCTACCAAATGTTGGGTGCCAACTCATTGGTCACTAATTTCCATATTCAAGACAGGTTGTCATGTCGTCTGGGCCATCTATGTGTTCCATCAAGAGAGTGTGCGAAGATGATTTTGGAAGCTCACTACAATCGGGTGGCATGGAATTTTGGCGTCTAAATGATAGTGGTAGTGCTGTAGAAACATTTATAATGGTCAAAACTTCAACATGATTTCAGCAAGTATATCAGGTCCTGCACCGCCTACACTATTGACAAACCAACCACTAAGAAATAGTGATTGTACACACCTCTTCCTACTCTTGACAAGCCATGGGAATCCATCTCAATGGACTACATGTCAGGCCTCCTGTCCACCAAGAGGGGAAATGATTGTGTTTTGTGGTTGTTGATCACTTTTCCAAGATGGCGATTCTAGCCGCCTACAAGAAGAACATCACAACTGAAGCCACTGCCAAGCTCTTCTTTGAATGAGTATGGGTACATTTTGGGATCCCACAAACCATTATCTCTGACCATGATAGTCGGTTCCTCAACACATTCTGGTTGAGCCTCTGGTCACTTCTGGATACCAAGCTCACCAGATCCACTGCCTTCCATCCCCAGATAGATGGCCAAAATGAGGTCGTCAATTGGATGATTGTACATATCCTGCACATGTACAATTCAAAACACCCCCGAACATGGGATGAGAGTCTTCCCTATGTCCAACATAGCTACAACCAAGCCCTACATAGCTCAACTAGCCACAACCCTTTTAGGTGGGGTTGGGATTCCAACCATTGGGCCCTATGGATGTTGCACTACCCCTGGTGACCACCTCGACCAACTCGTCCCCTGCTCCACCAGAAGCTGAAAAAGCCACCCGGCTCATTGAGTGGATCCAACACATCCGCCAACAAGTTCAATATATTCTACAAAAGTCTAATCGCAAGTACAAGCAACGCCATGATCAACATTGGGTACCACAAAAGTTTCAGGTGGGATACAAAGTTTGGTTGCACTTGCAGAAAGAATGCCTTACAGTTCCCCATCGGAATATTTGCCCACTCCATTATGGGTTGTACACCATCACTAAGGTTGTGGGTGACAATGATTTTGATCTCAAAATTCCCCTTTCCTTTGCCTGCACCCAGTCTTCAACATGGCTCTCCTTCGGCCATATTTCCAACCATTATTGGACACCTCAGAGATAGCAGAGAAATTGACACCAATAGAGATCAAACCTGATTGCATGCGACATGCATCCAGTGATCATATTGTGGACTCATAGATCAAGGGCACTCGACAACAAAGGATCCAACTTTATCGAGTCGTCAAAGAAGGGTGGCTCCTGCACCAAGGCAAGTGGCTCACCTGGGGCCAAATTTAGCAGAAATTTCCTCATCTGATGGGGGAAATCAATGAAATGGAGACCATTTCTTCCTAAGGAGGGAGGATTGATCCATGTGGATATTGGTGGCCACCCACCTTTTCCAACTCACTCAAAACAATTTTCTGGCAATTTTGGCAATTTACTATTTTCAAAAGTTTTTAACTTTCGGGGCCATTTTGAGAGCCTAAATGAAGTTTCTCAGGATATAGCTTCTCAATGATAGTTGAAGGCCCTGATTGAGCCCCCAAAATGAATCTCCTCGATGATACCTTTCCAATGGTATATCGTGCACCCAAAACGGAGATTGTATGCAAAAGTTACAACCCCAGGAAGTTGATGTACTAACTTACCCAAATGGGGCCCACATGACTTTTGGCACTTCATATCATAGGGTTAGGTTTTTGGATGTCTAGGGTTTTTAAAATTCCTGCTTATTGTAAAAAGGCCTTCAGAACCTCATTGTAATCATCTTTTTTCAAATGAGCGCAACCAACACATCTCTTCTCAAAGATAAGCTGCCACCATTCTAGCAAGTTTGTTTTTCGTTGCATTTTATAGTTTCAGTTTATTTCCTTATTGAATAGAAACCCATTTTTACTATATCTTTGTTATTTTGTGTTAAGCATATTTTAATAATCTGTATTCATTTCGTTCTTCTCATAAAATCCGGATCCTTGATGGTATGACTCCTAGAAAAGATATAACCCAACTGTAAGAGAATGGTGGAAACATGTGATATGTTTAAGGGAGACATGACTAATGACTAACAATTTTGATAATATAGATTAATGGTAGAAACCTCCTTCACCTTTTTAATTATTTTTTGTTTTTTTTCTCCTTCATAGTGTTGGGCCATGGAATTATCATCCTTTTATATAATCTTTTGCCTACTTTCAATCCCTTCTTATTTACCCATTACATTTCTTTAATATTTCATATGAATTATGGTTAAATATTAGAGAGGTAACATATTCTGCACTTATCTTTGAAAATATGGTTTAGTTTGTTTCTGTAGAATCAATTGTCACTTGCTATTACTCTAAGCCACTTGTTGTAACACTTATAACTAAAGATCCACGAAGTGGGTACTTGAGATTCTTTATATGAGATATTATTAAGCCAATAAAAGCATATCTTCAAAATATCTCAAAAACTCAGATCATACATTTTGAGAAATCAACATTTTACTATTTGTTGTTACTCCTAATGTTGTAGTTGTTGTTACTCTGCAAGATATTTTTGTAATCCAATAAAATCCATCTTCAACCATCAATATCTACCATGGATTTGGATAAAAAAACAATCATCTTAAATGAGAAGAGAATCTTCGAACCATTGATGGGATTAGTTTGATTAGTTTTGGATTATTAGAAAAGATCTTGTAATTATTTTCTAGTTGATTTTTAGTTTCTACTTATTAGTAAATTTTTGTAACCATAAGAGAAACTTGTGGATCTGCATTTATTCTTTTTTATTTTAGTTTTTAGACAAACTTATGTATAAAAGAGAGTTCCTTCTTCATTCTTGGGAGGGATTCTTGGAGCAACTGTCTAGACTATGATGGAATAAATTATATTTCTTTGAGATCTTGTGTTAATGTAGATTATAGCTTTGAGATTTCATAGTATGTGTAATTGTTGCATTTTCAATTCTATCATTTCCTTTTAGCATAATATGATTTTCAATTAATTTTTTTATGTTGTATATTAATAGTAACACTTTTTTTTATGATTGCATGGCGATAGGGGAATACATATTTAGTTTAATTTATTTATTTATGCAAGTGTGTTAATATTTCCTTTTCATAAATTTCCTTTATTTACTTTATTCAATCCTAAAAGAGTCATTTAGATTAGATATCCTTGTGTGTTGTGTTCTTCTAGCTAATCCCTGCAGGTGGTTGAGAGAAAGGGATTGGCACAATCCACCACTTATCGATCCCAACAGGTGGTTGAGAGTAGGGAGATGAGCAACCCACCACTTTATTGAGTGATTTACTTTCCTTTAAGTATGCTTTCATTTCTTCAAGAGTGGCATGCTTTCTTTTCTTCAAGTTAAGACTTACCTTTTTGCCAATCTTTTTCCAATAGATATCCCCTTCTAATATGTCGTGGAGTATGTAAAATAGATTGAATTGCTTCACTGATCAATGCTTGTTGTGCGGTGTAACTTACTTTCTTGGAGTGTGTTATTATTTTCTGTCTGTTGTGTGGATTTCCTTCCATGTTTAGAGTGGTTTTCTTTACATTACTGTGACACATGTTAGATAACCAATCTTAGAAGAGAAACTGTAGCCTTCATATACTTTGCATCCTAACTTTGAAATAAATAGACACACCCTGGATTGGAAATTAATGGTTTGGAATTTAATTGTTTTCATAAGTAATTAATTTACCCAACACATCATTTTACGAGAGCAAAAAGAGAAAAAGTGTGTGCTCAATAGTGTCTTTTTTGTTCAATGTTTATGAGTCCAAAAAATAGGTAAACATGTACTTGGTAGGTGTCTTTTTAACTTTTTTAATGAGCATGAAGAAGAGTTAAAAGTAAGCTCATTTGGAGAGACCGAGAGGTTGAACAACTTGCATCAAATGTACAAGTGTGTGGAATTGACCTAGGCATAATGGATGAAATAAAGTACTGGCGAGTGAGTTCCACTCATAAAAGTTGTTCTCTCCATGGGTATAGAGTCACAAAATCGAGGTAAGTGAAAATAGATGAGCAGAGGTCAAGTGTGGTTACAAATGGAAGTAAGAGAGAATAAAGAAAATAGTAGTGTAGTAGTTGGAACCATGACATAAGAATTAAGGGCATGTGCAACCATAAAGAAACACTAAAATGATGGGAACCCTCTCAGGATCTGGCCAGAACACAGATGAAGAGAGCAGAACGAGGCTCAACTTTGAGTCATAGTGGGTCTATAGGGGAGTTATTAGTACTACAAGTAGTCACAACATGGGAACCAAATAGAAATAAGGGTGCTAACTAGGGTGCCCATGGGGGGTAGGAATCATCATGTAGATGATGATGTGAAAAAGAGAATGATTAATTTTGCAACCTGATAGGATCAAACCTAAGGCTTTGTGACAATAGAGTAGATGGTTGATAGCAAGATGGTGTTGCAGGTAATACCTATCTATATATGTTGGTTTCAGACACATACCTAAAGTTCAATGTATGTTTCCAAAAAACACTAAATAAAATGTCTCCAAAGTCTTGATAAAAAAACACTAATCCAAAAGTTAATAAGTCCAATAAAAACATCTGATAATAACTTGTGTCCAAAACTTCATATTTTGTTTTTTAAACAAAACATGGTACGAAGCATTATGCACCAAATGGCTTATTCAAAGTAGAGATCAGTGCTAGGCTCAGGACAAGGATCCTTATTGTCACTATTGAAATCATATTCCATATTAGGATGGAGTTTCTGATTGGTGTCAGCAGATGCCAACAAGATCCCTAGATCATTTTTTGAGACCATGTCCCAAGAAGGACAACATTAGCGTAAAGGCTCTTTCTCATAAGTAACTAAACACTTAGGATATGATGCCACATAATTCACGTATGGAGGGGTAGATTCCACCCAAATACTAGGAACATAAAATGGTGTAGAAAGGTCAAAATGTGAATAATAATGATTATGATAAGATAAAAGTTGATCAATGGTGACAATGTTTCAATTGTCAGGAAAATGCGTCACTTGAAAGAGAGTAGACACTACAACATTCATAGCATATACATAATCAAATCCAAGAAGCATATTGAATTCTAATGGACCATTCACCACTATCATATCAACCATAACAATATTCCCACCTTATGTGATAGAAAAATGAGGAAGAATCTTCAAATATTCACTATGTCTTCTATCAAAATTCATCGGTTGACTAGGGGATGACACAAGCTAGACAAATCCTATAGCTTTCCAATCTGAGGAGGATAAAATTATTACAGAGGTTGTTTCATCTACTATGCATTGGTGGATGGTTTTTTAACAAGCTTCAACTTTTATTTGGAAAGGAGTTAAGAAGGAAGGTGAGGCTCAACAAGACCATTCCAATCAAAGGAAACACTCTTAGGAATTCGAGGGAGCATGTTCAAGGTGAGTGGGATTCCCCCTTGTTCAAAAGTTTCTAAATTGGAAATGAAGAAAATGTGAGTGAAAGACACATCACTCTCTGAAAGAGGAGTGTGGTCGATTGAAGATTAAATCAATGTGGCCACTTCATCAACCAATGGTTGAGTATATTGTTGAGAATCAAAGATGGTTTTGGATTAGAGGATCCTTCTGACATATACCACACTCTATTTATCTATGGAATGAAAGGACATAGATGAGTAAGGTGATCATCTTTGAAAATTGTACAAGGGAACATAGGATTTCATATTTCTCATCTATATTTCTTCGTAGTATCAATTCCCCCAATGTGACATGTAGTGGTTGGTTGCTTATCCCCAACATGACTTGCAATGGTTGGTTGCTTATCACTAGTATGACTTGCAGTGACTAGTTCCCCACCCTCCCAACATTACTTACAATGGTTGGTTGTTTGTCTCCAATATGACTGAAAATGACTAGTGATGTGTCTCCAACATGACATGTAGTGTTTGGTGTCTTATCCCTTTGTTTTTTCTTCTTATTCTTCCTCTTTTTATTCCTTTTAGACTTCTGGTTACTAGGAGATAGACTTTTTCTTGAAGAGGAAGAAGGAGGATAAATAGATTTCATCAAAAAATAATTTTCAAGAGTAGCTGGAACATGTGGAATGGTCATTAACCAAACCAACATCACTACCAAAAATCGAGGAATATTCTAGAAGGACATCAAATGGGCATTAACGTTTCCAAAAGAAGGAAAAACAGAAGAGTACCCTTTGGGAGGGGTAACTTGGTTGGTGTTCATATAATAAGTTCCTATCATATGACAGGTATCAAATTCAAAGGGAGTGTTGTGGGGTATGGCAACACTGATCCCCACAAATAATTCCTCCTAGGTACATTGGTATCTCCAAATACATAACTTCCACCAACATTAGGAAAACAACTAGGGGTAGGACCAAACCTAGGGTTAAAATTCCAACCAAAAGGAAAACCACCATTTTGTATCATTGGGATACCTATAGGGTCACCAAAAATAGGTGGGAATCCACTTCCAATAGTAATATTAAGTCCTTTCCACCCACCAAACACAAACGTGGGCACATGTGATGATGTAATGGGTGTACTAAAAATAGTTGTACTCATGGAAGGAAAGGATATTACTAGCGGCATACCCCAGTTCGAATTACTGGATATGAAAGGAATAGGTATGGGAGTACCCATCCCATTAAGTGGTGACAAGGAGGTGGTCATCATGACTTTTCCTAACACAACTGAGGATTTACAAGTCGTTCCTCTCTTGTTGGAATACCCATTAATTCTTTCCATGATATGAGGATCACTAAGGTATGAAACAAAATCACCAAATGATCTATTCACTTGAATGAGTAAAGGTTCTAAGACACTAGAAAATATGTTGATCAACCACAGTAGAAAATTTGTCTTAACCAAGAAGAAAAACATAACCTATGGCCAACTAGACATAAAATTCACCATAGAGCACACCCCTAGCAAATTCAAGTTAATAAAAAGAAAGCCAATGGATAAAAGGGGTCTTCCAAAAAACAACCCTATGAAGGAAATCAAGTCCCCATAAAATTGGATAGAAAATGTGTGAGGAATAGTTACAGTAATCCTAATGTGACAACCCTTACCTATGCAAGTACCTTCATGAAGACATGCACTCTTTGGGAGACTGAAGCAAAGGTTTGACATTTGTCCCAGGTACCAAAAACATTTCCCACTTGTGTAAGTTCCTAGGATAAGCCACTAAGCTTACTACCTCAAAACAAAATGGTCGGGAGAACATTCGTAGGTTGAACCACATGCATGGTTAGGGTAGCTAATCCTAAAGATTTGATAATTTTTTCCTCCCAAAGAGGTAATGGCACTTCTGAAACCCCCATATGTGTATTAGTCCAAGTAATCTAACAAACAACAAGACAAGTAGAGAGAGGATATCACTCCACTTGCCCCAGTGTGACCAACTGTTGAACTCCTGTGTTAGAGGAGCTTCCCAACACGCTCATTACAACAATGGGTTTTATGCTCGTTAATGAATTTTAAGTTTGGTTTTGCATCCTTATATAATTATCTCTCCAACCTTGCATCAAGGCCCTAAATCTTATTCGATGTTGGTTTGATGAAAAAAGTAAAAATCTAATGATTTTTAAATTAAGCATTTTTCCTTATGATTGTTGATTACTCAAACGGAATGGATGCAACTTTTAGTGATGTTTGAGACTATTTCCAAAACCAAAGAAACACAAAGAATGAAAATGAAAGAGATGCAAATTGTTCTTCTCTAATAAAAACTATTTAAGGGAAGGGACAAGAGGTTTCTTTTTCTCAATATAAAAAAAGATAGAAAATCACTCATATCCAATGAACCATCGGCTCAAAAAACTTTTGATATGAAATACGAATTTTCCTCTTTTCATATATTTTGAAAAATAAGAAAAAAACATATGTAAATAATGGACCAACAAATTATGCAAATTAGCAAAGCATGCAAATCAACCACATGTAAATCACCCATGCATGAAAATTAACTATGCATGCAAATCAACCATGCATGCAAATCAAATACGCATGCAAATCAAGTACACATGTGAATCATCCATGCATGCAAATCAACCACACATTAGAATCAACTATGCATGGAAATCAACCATGCATGCAAATCAATTATGCATGAAAATCAATGACAAATGCGAATCAAGCATGCATGAAAATCAACCACACATGCAAATAAAACATGCATGCAAATCAACCACACATGAAAATCACCTATGCAAGAAAATCATCCATGCATGTAAATAAACCAAACATGCAAATCATCCATGCATGAAAATCAACCACACTTGAAAATCAACTATGCATGCAAATCGATAACACATGCAAATAAACCATGCATGCAAATTAGTCATGCAAGGAAATTAGCACATTAGCAAATCATGCATATGACAAATACAATCAAAGAAAATAAACAAGCTAGTAGGCGGATAAAAAATAAATTAGTTGAAAAAAGAAAGAGTCAAGAAGACCTGCTATAGATCTAGAAAATTCAACCACATAATGAATGGGGAGGAAGGAGACTAGCAACAAATAATTCTTCAGAAAATAGATAAAGCAAAGAAAGTAAGGAAAATTAAAGCAAGGGAAAAAACACATATTCATCCCTGGTGGGGTCTCCAATTATGTTAATGGAGATATCCCTCCTACGGATAGGTGGGTTCTCCCTTGGATTTTCCCTTGATCCAAGACAGACAACAATTAGAATGCAATACCAAATTTTCTAGATCTACGAGATTCAAGTGTTCTTTATTCTTTGAAATAAATATAAGTACCTTTTTTGACGATTGTCCTTGAGTATTCCTGGCTAACACAGCTTCAGAGATCTAGCTCTAGCTTCCGTGTTCACTCCCTGCACACATGACAAGCAATACCTAAATCAAACCTTTCAAGTGTTAAAGAAACTTAAATAAATTCAAATCTATTTTATCTTACTCAAGTAAAGGATAAAAACACCAACATGTAATTGAATGGAAAAAACATGGAAGGGGGAAAGTAGTGTTGATATATATTAAAAAATGAGAACCTTACAATAGTGGTTTGATTACCTTGAGTCCAAAGTCGCAACTCTCTTTGGCCCTTTCTTTAGCTCTTCCTTCACCCTCACTCTCTTAAATTTCCAACATCGTAAACTTACTCACAATTCTAAGTTTTTCTCCAAGCACACCTCTTGTTGATATTATGGTAGCTTTGGGAGGTATAAACCTCCATTGTGACCTTTGACAAGATTAGAATATTCTAGAAGCAAGAAAAGAAGTGAATGTAACCCTAGAAGAGATGTCACCTAAGAGAGATAATTAATATGAATTAATTAGTACCCAGAATAAGAAGTCGGCCCAGGAAAGTCTGCCAAAGCCAATATAAATATAGGGCGCCACTCCTCACTCTACAGACACTTCTCAGAATCGCAGAAAGACACTTGTGCACACTGCAGTCTGGCAATCTTGTGAGCAAGTCCTGGAGAAGGTGTTGCCACCAGTTCTGAAGTCTATTGTTTCTATCTTTATGGGTTGGACTCTCTAATACACTTTGGTTACTTATTTCTTGGTGCATTAGCCTTTCTTGGCTATTGATTTTCTACCAGTATTCTTCTCTTTGTCAAGGTCAAGGTGCTCTAAGGGTGGCTTCGGCCTATGGTTAGGTGACAATAGTGATATTGTCTATGGTAAAATGAGCACATTCTAACAGGTTATGGGCCCACACCTCCTTCATTCAGTCTAACCACTGGAAGGGAGCATAGCCATTAGGATACTAAGCTTGTTGAAGAACTACCACTAGGGTTTACTAGCAAGAGTAGTTACCAAGACACTGCCACTAGGGTTACTAGCAGGTGTAGTTGTAGAAACCCTAAAACCCCGATCTAGAACCTTATAATGGAACATCTTGCTCAAGAAAAAGGTATTCAAGTGTGCCTTAGTCTAGCACACCTCTCGGCACTCTCAGAAGGAAGAAATGTCAAAGTTGAAGTTTTGGATCAAAGTGTGACCAATCACTAGTCAACCAAAGTCATGAATGAAAAGACTAGTCATCTACACTACTCAACACTCACATGAACAATTGAAGATGACATGTGGATAATTGACAGTGGAGCTTCTAGGCATATGACGAGAGATCAATAAAACTCTCAAATCTAAATGAAAATAAGATATCGTACAAGGTAGATCTTGGAGACAAAATCACTTACCCAGTCGAAGGATTTGGACAAGCCTCCATCAAGTTGAAAACATGTAACAATGTTCATTTGAGCAATGTCTTATATGTACCTAGTTTAGAAAAGAATATTGTATCCATATCTTGCCTAGAAGACAAAGGAAACATAATAGCTTTCATAGATGGAAAAGTGTTATCTTGGCACAAAGAATCCAGCATAGAGAATGCTAGGATTATTGGAACCTATAAAGGAAATCTATATAGACTATTATAACAAAATGAAGAAGCTCTTGTACAAGACGAAGTCAATCCCAATGAACTTTGGCACAGAAGGTACACTCATATTAACTATCAAGCATTACCTTTTCTCAAAAAGATGGTTGAAGAAATACCATAATTACAGTCTAGACATGAAGGAATTTGCAAAGGATGTGCTCTTCGAAAGAATATCAAGAAACCATTATGAAGCAACAACAGTAGATCTAAGGAGATTCTAGATCTAATACATTCTGATGTTTGTGTTCCTTCCATTCAAATATATAGGAGGTTCTCTTTACTGCGTAATCTTCATATATGATTACTCAAGAAATACTTGGTTATGTCTCTTAAAGACTAACGACGAAGTATTCAACAAGTTTCAAGAATTCAAAGCAAGGATAGAGAACCTCACAAACAAGAAAATCAATACCTTGAGAACAGATAATGGAGGAGAATACACATCCAAGGAATTCATTTTCTTTTGAAAATCAATAGGGATTAGGAGGGAGTTTCTTGTTCCTCATAATCCTCAACAAAATGGTGTAGTGGAAAGGAAGAATAGATCTATTGAAGAAACCGTGAAGGCACTACTAAACAATCAAGGTTTATCTATGTTTCTATGGGGAGAAGCATCCATGCCAACAATATATGTTCAAAAGAGAAGTCCTCAACACATATTGAAGGATATGACTCCAGAAGAAGCCTTCTCAGGAAAGATACCTAATGTGGAAAACTTAAGAATCTTTGGATGCCTTGTTTACTCTCACATTCCCAAGGACAAAAGGAATAAATTAGCACCCTTGGGAAAGAAGAGAATATTCGTGGGATATAATGAATCATCCAAGGCTTATAGAATCTATATCCCGGAACAACATAAGATTGAAGTCAGCAGAGAAGTGACCTTCAATGAAAATATGGCTTTCAAGAAATCCATAGAAGAAACTATAGAAGAAGAAGAGTATGAAGAGCCTATTGAAGAAGGCACATCTCTTCCAGAAAACCAGAATGAAGAAAAGGAACAACTTGATCATCCGATGCAACCATGTAAGACTATTGATTCAAACAATGTACCTAAGACCAAGAAATGACCAAGTTGGCTTGAAGATACCCTACAAGAAGAAAAAAGACTCAAATCCCCAAGTGGAACCTTGAGAAAAAGTAAGAAGCCCAAAAGATTCTCTAGATATGAAACATACATGACAAAGCTTCTAGATGAAGAACCTACCATGTTTGAAGGGGCAATTCACAAGAAACAATGGAAAGAATCCATGATAGAAGAACACCAGTCCATCATGAAAAATAATGTATGGGAAATTGTGCCTAGACCTAAAGAAAAATCAATAGTAACTTCAAAATGGGTCTATAAGATCAAAGACGCAGCAGACAGAAGCATGGAAAAATATAAAGAAAGGTTCGTAGCCAAAGGTGTCTCCCAGAAGGAGGGAGAAGACTACAAAGAAACGTTTTCTTCGGTTGCCAGATATACTTCCATTAGAACTATCATGTCTCTTACCGCTTCCATGGGATGGAGTTTAGATCATATGGATGTAAAGACAGTTTTCCTCAATGAAGCAATCGAAGAAGAAGTATACATTGAACAACCTTAAGGGTTTGAAGTACATTCTAGAGACACTCATGTTTGTAGACTAAAGAAATATTTATATGGACTCAAGCAAGCTCCAAGAGCTTGGTATGCTAGAATAGATGTTTACCTAATGAGACTTAGTTTCTCCAAAATTCATGCGGATACAAATCTTTACTACAAAGTCGTGAACAATGCACATGTGATTCTATTGTTATATGTTGACGATCTATTCCTAATAGGTGAAGAGTCTCTCATCATCTAGTGCAAAAGGGAACTAGCTTCTGAGTTTGATATGAAATATCTTGGTCTCATGCATTATTACTTGGGACTAGAAGTATGGCAGAAGTGTGGTGAAGTATTCCTTGGACAAGGAAAGTATGCAATAAAGATTCTTCAGAAGTTTGGAATGATGGATTGCAAATCCATGGACACTCCTATGACTACAGACATAAGAAAAGTAAGAGACTCAGATTCTGATCCAGTAGATCCATCACTATATTGACAATTGATTGGGTCATATGTGTATTTGGTAAATACTCGACCAGACATTTTCTTTGTCGTGAACACACTAAGCTAGTTCTAGGTGGAACCTAGACATGAGCATTGGACAACTGCAAAGCATGTTCTAAGGTATATCCATGGGATACTAAACTAAGGTTTAAGATATACAAGATCCAGTGATATACAACTTCATGGATTCACAGATTTAGATTGGGCAGGAAGTGCAGAAGACATAAAGAGTACTTCATGGATGTGTTTCATCTTAGGCTCTGCTATGATATCTCAGGGCAACAGGAAACATAATTTTATCGCACTCAGCACAATATAAGTAGAATATATCACAACATGTGAGGCATGTACAGAAGAAATATGACTGAGAAAGTTGATTTCTGGATTATTTGGTCAGGTTCCAGATTCAACCATAATACACTGTGACAATCAGAGTTGTATAAGGCTATCAGAACACCTAGTGTTTCATGAACGGTTGAAACACATTGAGAGAAAATACTACTTTATTTGATATAAATTCCATGAAGGAGAATTAAATCTTTAGTACATCCCCACAGATGAATAGACGATAGATATCCTGACAAAAGCCTTTGCCCAGAATAAATTTTTCATATTTCTGAGACAAATTGGGGATCACAGAAATAACTCCCTTAGCTGAAAGGGAAGAAATGGCTCTCTAGATTGGGAGGGAGAAATGGCATATCATTGAATTGAGGAAAGCCATTTTCAAGTTTGAAAAATGGTCCATCCTGGGAAGTTCCTTTCTAGTTCGGAAAGTGTTTTGAGATTTCTAATGGGCAGGCATTTTCCAGTTCAGAAAATGGTCTAGATCGAACGATCATTTTCGTAATGAAAGTGGTTCAATGGAATGTTGATGTACCATAGACAACAATTTCCCATTGTGGTTAACATGGGGAATGATATAGGATAGTCTCCCTTCTTGACGATCACTCTTAGAAGTGGTCAATAAGACTGGTCCACCTTACCAGACAGTCATTCTTTCAAAGCTCACACTTGTGAGAAGTTTCAAAGAATGGTGCATTTTGGAGGTTGGTGCAGGACAGTCATTTCCTTAGGAAATGGTCTGGATAGTCATTCCCTAGGGAAAATTCATTCTCTCCAGGTTGCACTTTTTTTAGTGTCGGAGGAATGGCCCAGATAGGTGAATGGTCCAGGTTCAACAATAAAGGACAAGCTTTCCCTAGGGTAGACTCATTCTCTCCAGGTTGCACTTTGTTTAGTGCCGGAGGAATGGCCCAAGATAGGGAATAGTCTAGGCTCAGAAATCAAGACATTTATTCTTCCTTTCTTGAGAAGAATAGTCCATTTAGCCCATCATTGATGTTCTACTCTGAGGGTAGATGCTCTTCTAGATCTCACAGATATGAGTGGAAGAATGGCCTAGATGACTAAGTTTATATCATAAAATTGTTTCTATGTAGGTTGATATCAGTTGATATGATTACTATGGAGATTGTATGTCTCCAGACAATAGAAGTATTCTACTATGGTGGATATGTTCCACTGTTTGTCACTATGTGTCACGGATTGAGTAGTAGTGTACTACTATGGATAAACATAGTTTTGCTCTATCAGTTGACATTGTACCAGTTGTCATGGAGATTATCCAGTTGGATAATAATGACAGTGCTCGTGATGCTACTAGTTGAATGGTATGTTTGTAGTCAATACCATTATCATTTATACCTCCCTATCTAGGAGGGAGTGTTGATATTATGGTAGCTTTAGGAGGTATCAACCTCCATTGTGACCTTTGACAAGATTAGAATATTCTGGAAGTAAGAAAAGAAGTGAATGTAACCCTAGAAGAGATGCCAACTAAGAGAGATAATTAATATGAATTAATTAGTACCCAGAAAAAGAATTCGGCCCAAGCAAGTCTGCCAGAGCCGGTATAAATACAGGGTGCCAGTCCTCACTTTACACACACTTCTCAGAATTGCAGAAAGACACTTGTGCACATTGCAGTCTGTCAATCTTATGCACAAGTCCTGGATAAGGTATTGCCGCCAGTTCTGAAGTCTATTGTTTCTATCTTTCTGGGTTGGACTCTTTGATCATCTTTGGTTATTTATTTCTTGGTGCATTGGACTTTCTTGGCTATTGGTTTTCTACCAGGATTCTTCTCTCTGTCAAGGTCAAGGTGATCGGAGGGTGGCTTCGGCCTATGATTGGGTGACAATAGTGATATTGTCTATGGTAAAAAAAGCACATTCTAACACCTCCATGATAAATAATCTACCAAATATGTTCTCCATGTGATGATATAATGTGCCATATTTGAGATTCTATAGCTTACTTAGGACATGCATTAACTGAAACACTAGTAATTTGTCACCTAGTCTTGGTTAATTGTCCATTTAATCCATAGCTGGATAGATGTGCTTAAGTGGAGCGACCTAGACTCATCCATGCATCATGAATTATGCCTCATAATCTTATGCACATATGAGGTGCACTCCTGGTGATGATTACAAAGTGGGCATGCAAGACTGGGTGATAATTCCAATATATGCATGGAAGACTAGGCTTCACTAGTGTAACTGAAGCATGACTCAAGAAGAGGTGTTCCCTTGTTTAAGGGAAGAATATTCTCATCCAAGGGAGACTATGTAATATCCCTAGGCCGAACCCAATTGTGAATGTAAATACAAATGTACGTAAGCTGGTGAGTTGTTTGATATCATTTTTGTATGCACCTTTCATGGCAGAGTGCATGCATGTATTGCACAGTAAAATGATGAAGTGTGCACATTCCAGGATACTGCACGCAACAACTTAAGTGTGCGAGATTTTGAGGCCAGGGAACCTTTGTGTATATGTTATGTTTTATAGGCTGGTGAGATAGTTATTATAAGTTAGGAGGCTTATGTTGTATTAGGCCAGAGAACCTAGATGCTAAAGGCCAATGTGCCTATTTTTTTATATGTCTCATCATTAATATAAAAAACATTGATGCACGCATATCGAACATGATAAAAGAGTATGGGGGACTAAACTCCACTAGTTAGGGAAAGGGGGAGATAAAATTTAATAAAAATGAGCTAAGCTAGGGAGCTTATGCCAAAAAGGAATATTATATTAATATTCCTTAAATCATAAAGTATGGGAAATTATTTTATCCTAAGTTCTAAGGATGGGGACAAGTGGGCCAAAGTACCTCCCAACTTGACAAGTGTCAAGTTGGGGACATGCATACATATAGTTTGGACTTAGTTCATTTTGCATGATTCCTTCCATCATTCGGTCATTCAATGAATAATTCCATCATCATTCAGACACTCTTGGAGCTATATTCCATACCTTCATGTCACTATACATGAACCTGTATCCATAGCTATTCATGTTTTTATACCTGGATTATCTTGGCATCTAGACTAAAGAAGCGGGTTGTCAAGCCCGTGGGATATTTAAGAGGTGGGTTGTCAGGCCCGTGAGAAATTTCTCTCCGGGTGAGAGAATTGTTGGGAATTGATTTCTTGAAGGTGATAAACTATAGCTACAGGGCTTTGAGACTTCCTGTCCGGCCTGTTGCTGAAGCTCGAAAAGGAAGTGGGGCAGCCAAAGGACTGTTGAGAAGAGAAGGGACACACTTCCTAGGGTGGGAAAAACATGTGGGAAATGAGGGACTGTAGGCTGTTAGTTTGAGTTGGCACCTGTGACAAAGTCTTTTCTATTGTCTGTGATACATTAGCCTGGTTAGGAACCCTTTTACCCGGGTGGATTTTAGTCCCAACTTGGGGGTGACCTGTTGTTGAGAGTAATGAGGAGTGTGGTCTAAGGCTAGGAGGTTCATGGAAGGTCTACACATAGTTGATGATATTCCTACCAAGATAAGTGTGAATTGTGTGATAAATTTACATGTTGCATTATTATTTACGTGTTTATTTTTATGGGTTTATCATATGTGTGGTTATAATTTCCTTTATATTTATGGGCATTGCATGTATATGCTACATGTATATGTTTACTGTTATTTCAATGTGAATCCATGCATTTACAAAATGTATTTGTCTGTTTACTTTTTATATATAAAGTTCTACAAGAGTTCTGTGTGTATATATTTTAATTGCATGCAGTTCAAAAAATTTATGTGGCATAGCTCAATTGGATGATCGGTATGTTACAACATGGTATCATAGAATGAAAGAGTTTTATGGAGTAGCATGGCCCGACCTGGGTGGTCGAGGATGTTATAGAATATATGAACAAGTGAGTATCAAGTGTGCCCTTATCCATGGACTATAGAACATAGGAAAAATGTTGTATTCAGTAAATGTGCATGTATACTCCAATACCCCTCTTAAGAAGGTCCCATTGGAACCCCAACTCCCACACTCATCATCAAATATCCAATGTAAAATTCCTCCAATCCGTCAATTCTACAACGATACTCTGATAGAATATGCCCACCCGATCATCTCAACTCCACGAGATTGAGTCCTCCATGTCATATCACCTCAAATGGACTCAACCCACCATAGCAACACAACTCCAACAATGAGTGTGTCAATGTTCTGATAGACTTTCCATGCCATATCATTGGTATTATGATGGATGCTTGTCATATCAATCCTATCCACAAAACTCCATGTGGAATCCATTTTACAAACTTCCCATGTGGAATATGTGGAGATATTTGATCCACCAAAATTTCCTGAAAACTAAGAATCACAATTGTGACAACTATATATATTGTTGGTATTGTTACAACCACTTGGAAGATCAAACCTGTCCAGAAATTTCCATGTGGCATCCATTTTCCTCAAAAACATGACAACTTTATATAGTTGTTACAGTTGTGATTCTTAGTTTTGACAACAAATCTCTCCACATCTTCCACATGGTAAGTTTGTACGTCAAAAGTACAACCGTTGGACACATTTGTCGAGGGTGTGATTAAATGTTTTCGATGAACATTTAGAATCATGTTCATTGGAAGTCTATTATTTATTTGTCAATTTTTTTTCAGAGAGACGTCGTAAATTATGTCAAATGTACTAGTGAGTGACCATACCAATATGGCTTATCTTGCTCAATATGCTTTGGCTTTGCTAAGACAACTACCTAAATTTGATCTGGACAAATATGGGCCACCAAAAGATCACATCAAGAAATTTATGTTAACATTCAAGTTAATCAATTCCCAACATGAGGATGTTGTTTGTCATCTTTTCCCATACAATTCAAAAATAAATCTGATGTATGGTACTTTAGTCTAACTACATGGTCTATTACCAATTGGGAACAATTTGAAACAAATTTATTGACTAATTTTGGAGATGAAAGAACCTCAAATGCATTTTTATTATAACTATCTAGAATCAAAATGGATTCTAAGGAAAGGATAAATAAATTTAACAAAAAGATTACCACCATCCTTAGTAAGATACCTAAAAACTATAGGCCTTCAATTGATGTTCAAGAGGAATTTTATACATCTACTTTTCTAGCCTCTATTGCAAGGTTTGTTAAAGCTAGAAAGAACACATTAACATGAAATTTTAAAGAATAATTTGATGTGGAGAAAGAAATGATTATTCTTAAAGACAATCATGGTTTGGAAGAAAATAAGCTCACAACCATTTCTAAGAAACCTTTGCCCTTGACCAAACTAAACATTGAAACTGAGGAAAAGGACTCAATTGAAATCTAAAGTTTGCAAAGGATGGAAATAAACTCTCAAATGAAATAATTTATGTAAAGAATGGATATGGAGAAGGAACTTCAAAGAAACCATTTCAACCATTCTTTCAAAAACAAAATTCAACTCCTCTTGAATCCCCTTCAACCAATGCAAACTTAGAAATAGAGTAATTTTCCATGGAAAATTTCTCATCTCACATGGCTAATCACTTAGGAAAAACTTGTCCTTAGTTCATATAAATGACTGGATTATTTGTCACACCACCACAATTCAATACCTCTAACGAAGGAATTGAGGAAACTACTGAGGAGGTAGAAGAGGAAGAGAAAGAGGTAGAGAAACAAAGAGGAACAACAATGTTGTTGTGGGGTGGTTTACCTAGTAGCCAAGATGAATATGACGAGGAAGAGTAAGTGGTTGAGGAAACACATACCTCCCAATATTCTCAAAACCCTTACAATTTAAGGAGTAAAGGGACCTGAGATTCAACACCCACTCCCTCCGTTTTTGTGAACCCAAAGAAGGCAACCCCTAGTACTTCAAAAGTTTTATTCTATATTTTACTTATCCCTAACCCAATATACAACATTGTTGAAGAATTAAAGAGTAAAATATGAAATATTGCAATGTTTCAATTCTATAGTTTAACCCAATAGAAAAATATACTTATAGAAACCTTGAATGAACCTACAAAAAACAAACGAAAATCAACAACCATGAAAAAACAAAGTTTGTAACCAACACCATTGGTGCTAAAAAAAAGTCTACAATCAATGCAAGAATCATTGGGAAAAATATGTGTCTTGGACTCCAACTTTCCTATTGACCTTTGATATCTTTAACAAAAACTCCCATAATTGCTTGATTGATTCTAGAGCCCCTTCAGATGTCATGTCGTATTCTATGTGTAAGAAATTGAATGTTGTAGTTGTTAAAATATCCACTCATAATATTCAATTAGATATATCCAAAATAAAGGTGAGTGGTAAACTCAAATATGTACAAATTAAATTATCCTCCAACCCAAAAGTTAACCAAATTAATTATATAATTTTTGTAGATATTCCATGGGATTATGGTTTTCTATTAAGGATTAGTCCCAAACATTGGAAGGTTCCTTTGCTACAAACTAGTCACATCTGTGGCTACCATGGAAGGTACAACAAACAAAAATTAGGGTGTATTGAGAAAAATACATGAAACACATGGTTATCGATCTTGAGGAAAAACATGAACTATTTTTTTCTCAAATTCTATTCTTGGGAATTACTTTTTAGAAACTAATTTTGGAAATTTTATTGCAAAAACTATTGAATCTGATAAAGAATTTGAATCTCTCCATTGCACTCAAATTGATGTGCCTCATTGTAGAATAATGGATTTAGATAATACTAACATCACTAGTTTAGGGG
>SNQJ01S0010307.1:538764-554816 GCA_010110895.2 Picea sitchensis
GAATTACTTTTTAGAAACTAATTTTGGAAATTTTATTGCAAAAACTATTGAATCTGATAAAGAATTTGAATCTCTCCATTGCACTCAAATTGATGTGCCTCATTGTAGAATAATGGATTTAGATAATACTAACATCACTAGTTTAGGGGTAGGTACTAATGTTTGGAAATATTATCTTTATGGTTTGAATTTGCAAGGAGCAGGTTCTTGTTGAATCCTAATTGATCCAATAGATAAGCAATTTTTACTTTCCTACATATTAGAGTTTAAATGTACTAATAATACAATTTAACATGAAGTTCTAATCCAAGGTCTTAGAAAGGCCATGGATTTAAATGCTAGATGCATTCAACTCTTAAGGAATTTAGAGATCATAGTGAGGTGTTGTAGGGGCCAGTCGACTCTGTCAACTATGACTGACATTCGACCAAGTCGGACATGAAAGTCAATCAAATTTCTAGTCAAGTATGTAATTCAATGGACCTCCTAATCAATTCGATCGACCAATGTAGTTAAGAAGTTGCAATTCCCCTTTAATTGAAAGAACAAGTAAAAATATGTGAATTTGAGAGATGTATGTTATAGAGAGAAAAAATATTTTATCATAGTATAAAGTGCATATTGTTGGTCTCCCTACTACTTTTTTATTACTTTGTCTCTTTCCTATGTGTGTGCTTGTATACTAGTGCATTGTGTATATTTCTCTATGTGATGAACTACTCATAACATCTGCATACTTCTCTCTAGATTACAACATTGGTTCTATTGCCGATAGTTCCGAACTTGGGAATGTAAAATAATGCACACATATATGTTGAGCTTGGAGGACATATGTGAGTGGTGGGAGCGCAATATTGATAACTACATAAAAAAATATGCAAGGAGAAATTGACTAACCTTGGTAGAAGTATGGGCACAATTGTTCACAAAAACTCACAAACGATTCCTTGAAGCTATTCCAGAATAAATATTCAAGTACATCAATCAACCTTCTAATGCGTAATCTTACTCCAGATGAAAAATCAATAATAAAAATCACCAATATAGGTAGAACAAACTTGCCTGTGTTTGTCAAGAAAATCACTCAAGATTATAATGAAGAAGAAGCAATTGAAGACAAAACGTCATTCAATAGAATTAAAGACAAATTTTACACTAATCTTCATGATGGGTTCCTTTATACTGTACGATATTTGTTGCAGAAATTCTTATTATATAAAGGAGTTGGGATTATTGTTGAATATTGACCTCTTATCAACACACAAGCACCCAATTCTAACTAATAAAAGAGACAACGTGATTGCGAGAATGTTTTTGAAGCTCTCCAAAAAGAAACACATGAGCCCTGGGACTTATTTTTACGAAAATGAACATGAAAACCTCAACTAACGTCATCAAATTTGAGGAAGTTTGTCTATTTATGGGGGGGTTAATGATATGTGAGATGCCATAATCATATTTGAACACCCTAGAAAGAGTAATGCTAGAAGAAAGGAGGAAGATAATTGAAAGAGGATATATTCTAGAAGAAGAATCAAAGTGGAAGATTGGACGATGAATGCAGATCCATAAACCATCATCTTCCATTAAAAAATTGGAGTGGAATAAAAGACAGAGGAGGAGAGAAAAATGCATAACAAAATGGATCCTTGGAATTAAAATAGAAAGCAACCCTAGGAATGACAGATCGCAAGAGCGCTTGAGCAGTCTAAATTTGGCATTGGGAAACTAGACTTGGAAATAGAGGCAACCTCGATGGTTCCTGAGAGGAGTAAAAGTCTGTAGTTGGTAGAGGAAAGAATTGGTGCCCTTGAACTAATAGACAAAATAGAAAGTATGGATGTCGATGATTCAGGAACCAAAATATGTAGATCTCCCATTAAATAAGCTAGTCCTCCTATAAGAGACTTCATCCATCAAAGGTTTCATATAAACCCTTAATCTTCTAAGTTGTGGTATAGAAGAGATGAAAATGGAAATATGCATGATAGAAATTTGATCAAAATTCCAGAAACAAATCAAAGTCAACTCAAGAGTCAAGAAAAACACATACTCCTACATCATGGATCTCACTGAATTGCCCCACTGTAAATTTACTTATAGAAGAAGAAGAATCACAATCAGTAGATAGTCAAGATGAACCTATGTGTCCCATTGAAAGTTGGTTCATCAAATATATAGACAAAAGTTGTTAGATGGATTTTTCAAGAAGTCTAAATATTAATAGAACACAATCTGATTGAAGTTCAACAATTGATTTTTCCATTCGATTCAATCACTGAGCAATTGGCTCCCCAATTCAAAATAAAACCAACTTTTCAGTCAAATTCTCTGATAAATAAACAAATAAAAGATCTGCCTGTAAATTCATGACCAAAGCCTCCATATAAAGCCAAGATGGGTCTAAATCACATACCCACTTATGAGGGAGATGGGGATCCCAAATGACGCTAGTTCATGTGTGAGAAATTTTGGGACACTGCCAATGTTACCGATGGATATAAACATATCACATAGTTTAGTGTAGTAATATGAGACAAATCACTTACTTGGTTCATGAATTTCACTAAAAATAAACCGCAGTCGAAAAAAAAATTAAAAACAACTTCCTTACATTTTTCAAGGCTTAAGACATCAGACACCTAGCAACACATAAGCTTAAATAAATAAAACAAATCCCAGGAGAAACAATGAGTGAGTATGAAAAAATATTCAAATATCTCCTTCGTCAAATACCAAATGTTATTGATGAAAATCTTCTGGTTCAGTGGTACATTGCAAGATTATTATAGAAAGTTAGAGCATCGCTAAGAATATATGATATCTAGACATGCGACGATGCATTGAAAAATGAACAATGTATCAAAACAGATGATGATGGGACATCAAATTCCTTGTCATTCAAAATAATATTAGAAGAAAAACTAGATATTCTACAACAATATTTGAAGAATATGACCATCATACAAAATGAAATCTGGTGCACCATTTGTTCAAACAAAGGGCATACAAAATACCACTAAAAATTTAACGATGCACTAAAAAGATATATTGATGTTCATCGAATCCAAGTCAAACATTATTGTGGCATTTGTCAATCTCTGACAAAAAACTACACAAGAGAATCTCCGCACTACTTGAAAAATGACAGACCAAAGTGGTCCACATCTACAAAGAAAACAACCACTCAATACAATAATGTCGATTGAATGGGTGAAATAAGTTGAATATTCATATGATATAACATACATATGAAAATAAACAAAATGACGACCAAGATGGAGATGTAAATGGGTATCAAGGCTGCAGAAGAGGTGGCTATCAAGGAAGACGAGGATATAGAGGAAGAGGATTCAATAGAGGAGGTCGAGGATGTGGTTAGTGTTGTAATATTCTATATTACATGGAATTCAAGAAGAGACTGCATTACGGAAACACATTAAGAATATACATATGTATTCAAGAAGAGAAAGATAATTTAGGGAATTTTAAAAAACCTAAGTTTGTATTCCATCTTCATGAGTATTTTTATCCTCTCCAACTAATCATTGTGGATTTATACTTTATTTTATATATTCATATATTATTTACTTTTATTTATTCACTTTATTACATATACTCATATATTCTTATGTTAATGTCTAAAGTATGATGACAATTACAAGGGCCTAATATGCCTCCCAACATCTCCCCCACACCCAAATCGCTGCTCGTCCCAAGAAAGTGTACAACAACATCCTGAGTCTCTACTCCCGCAGAAGTATCCTTACTATGCATCAACCATGCATATTGGTCTACATAGCTAAATTAGTCGCAACAGTTTCTAGCTATATAAGAAGATACATGTATACAAGGTTTGTTGTGGTTGGTTTCAAATGGATCCGAATGAATACATATCACATGTCCCATCTCCTTGATCTCCATTCTTTCAACATTCTCTACCAATAGAAGAGTGTCCACTGCTTCCTCAACCAAATACAAACTCTATTTCTCATAGGAACCATTAGGGCTTCCTCTATTGCTAGATTTAGTTGTTCATTTCCAAACTGAGATTGCTCACATGCTCCAATGATCTTCCACTCCTAGGATTTTTTTTTATGGAATCAATGAGGGTATACAACATCAATCGATCATACCATTTCTCTTCTTTCATGGTCACAACCCAAGGCACTATTCTACAACTCTTATACTAGGGGGATCAACCAGTTCAATATTTATTGTGCCATCATCTAGTCTTTTAATCTCTCATGTGTGTGTGTGTGTGTGTGTATCATCTAATGTCTCTTTCTTGAATGTCTTCAATCAATGCTAACATTTCATGATCAATTATCATCATCAATTCTCATCATCAATGTTGTTATCAGACAAATCAGTAGGTGCGGACACTAACAGATCTCCCTAGATCCACCTGGCTCTAGAACAAAACAGGACAAGACACGACTCTTTCCCTAAGTTGTAGTCATTGAATCTATTAATGAGAAGGAATAAATGACATACCTTTATGTCACTTCCTTAGGTCTCTGTTGTTCCCGCTTCGATCCGGTGCTCTTGTGACGTCAGGTCCAAGACAACAAAAACCAACCAAAGTGAAGATAGCAAAGTATATTCAATGTCAACTTATGCATATGATCAAGGAGTTATGTTATAAAATAAGAGTGATTTTATGGGAAAGGGACATGCTGTTGTATTATATTAAATGAAAGTAGAAGATACAACCTGATCGCCTTGATGTCACAAGATTCCTTTAAGTGACCCTTGGTTCTGATACACACACTTTCTCTACACTTGCATGAAGAAGATCCAATTCCTTTTGATAGACCAAATAGAGTCTTCAAGCTTCTGTCCAAGAAGGGTTCTTCACACAATTCTTTCACCAATTCTTCATTCAATCTTTGCTTAAACTTTTGCATGAGAAACCTTTCAATATATAGGAGAAGGAGGGATGGTTACATGGATGAGGATGATCCCACCAAATCTGAGAAGTCAGTAGGATTCCAACCATGTGAATGCCAACTCATTGTCTAGAAGATCCCCTTCTAGAACCTTCGTGACTTCTTCTCCTTTCCAATCTTAAAAATAGGTTCGCACCCTATCTATGGAGTAGAATGCGAATAGTTCACACCCTATGTGTGGGTGGCCTGTGAGAATGAGGGATTCTAGCACCCTGTAACATAGGCAGCCTGCGAACTCATCTTAAAAATGTGTTTTTGGAAGAAGACAATAGTCACTTTTTTCAAGCAAAAATTCCTTGTGGGAGCCCGAACACATCACTTGTAGAGACATCACCAAAGTGACCAAAATCATGTGTAACAGAATGCCCCCCAAAGTATGAGGCTGAAATCTGTGACAACTGAAATACTTTGTAAACTGCGTGTGTGTGTCAGAAACTAGGAGTGCACCTAATCAGAAACCTATAAACAATCAAGCATCTGCAGAATATAATACTAGTTCTGAGGTAGGAATTCCCATGCTCAGATCTCAAATGGATGGAATCACAAACGTAATTCATGGCCACCAATTATACACTGTGGGTCCATGCCGTCAAAGCGCTACATAGCCACCAGGAATACACTGTGGATCTATGTGGAAAGAATTATTAAGATGACATACACACATGACATACAAAGTGGATCTATATGTTGATACAAATCATACATACTCCATCACAACTTGGATAAAAAATATGAGACCCAGGGTCTTCAATTTCATCACTTGAAAGTACGAATCTATCCATGCAATTACATGTGTTGAAGTCGAACATGGTAGAAACCACTTGATTACTGGTCATTGATGAAAACCGTTAACAAGTGCGAGGGAAATCACCATTGATGTGAATGACTCCCAAGGTACCAAAGTACAACTCGAATGAATGTGAATGAATGAGCTGAAGTCGAGCACTCGGCAGAATCTCTCAATCAAGGATCAATGATGTGAAACCCCTGTCGAAAGCAAAGAGACTTGCCATTAAGGCATGCAGGTTCTAAGGTACTAAATGATTTCTAAGTCTCATTTCTGGATAATGAGTTGGATTCAATGGAACAAGACTCGTCACAGGAGGGCCTTGATGTATCCCCCATCAATGACACGAAATAAGTAACAAATTTTGAGGATGATACAAAGTAGGAATATGAGTTGAAATGGACACAGGGAAGGCCGACATAGTAAGAATGGACAACTACAGATGGCTGACTCAATAGAGGGCTCGTGTGAACTTCTCTTTAACATATGAACGACACGACCAAGGACTTGGCAACACTGACTCAAAGACGACCCAATATATGACCCTGTAGCAAGTCAAACGAGAGACAAATGGATTTCCCAACCCAGATTCAAATTACAAATAGGGGGTGTCATGTTCAAGAGCGACGATTACTGCCATTAATATGAATACGAAAACACATCCCTTTCTAAAATTCCCCCACCATTTGTGGCGAGTACCTCTTTATTTTTACACAATCTTGAGGAGGATAACATATGCTTGTTGATGTAAGCTCATCCTTCAGATGAGTCCCTCGGAGTATATTTAACAAACCCTAAGAAGGAGTGGTTCGGTCCCATCACAGGTCTGTCGATGTTTGTTTAACAAGTCCAAGGATAGAAAATTCAAGAGTTTTTCATGTTTTGAGAGTCTGAAAAAAACTTAAAGAGAATTCTCCCAATTCCTTTTTCATAAATAAGTTCAACGAGACCGAAAAAGTGATAAACTATCGCCCGTCGAATGTTTTCTTCAGATACTTTAACGAGCATGAAGAGAACAAGATCGCTCGACAATCTTTTCATTTTTATGGAGCATGAAAAGAGCTTAAAGGATACTCCCTTAGGTTCGTCGTTTTCGTGTTACCATAACAAGTACAAAAAGACAAGAAAAAGTATACTCGATTACGTTCTCATATATTTTCAAGCGCGAGAATGAACGAAGACTGAGCTCGAGGTTTTTCTAAAAACCCTAAAAAGTAGTCGTACATGTGACAAAAAGAAAAAACAGTTGTACTCCTTCATTTGGACTTCAAAGTTTCTATACTTGTGGAAAACCATACTCACAAGGCTATTAGGCATTAGATTTTATAAGCAAAGAAATATAAAAAATTAATAAAAAATAGTAAAAAGCGAATAAATATGGGTAAAAAGGGCTTTTTACCATTTCATTGTGAATTTGCCAAAAAATTTGCCCAACACACCTCATTTTCCCCCAAATTTACTTGCTCGATTGCGGGAGGCACAAGCGATCATTTGGCGAACCGTTTCAGCAAACGAGGTAATCTCCTGATCCTTTAACTTTTCATGGTTTAGTTTTTTGTTTTTATTGGCAATTTCTTGGGTTCTAAGTCCATTTTAGGGCCCCACTATGCATTCGAGCATTCTCGTAGGCGGGCCTTGCGAGACCTGTGAGAATCTAAGATTCTCGCAAGTGGCCTTTAGGGCACCTGTGAGAATCTCTCACCATACCAAAGGCTCACCTAGGAGGGCCGAAACCTAGATTTTAAAGTTAAGTTTTGCCCAATAAAAATCATGCAAAAGTTTGGAACAAGTTGCTAACTCTTCTCTCATGGATCTTGTGCAAGTATTTGACCATCACAATGTTGGAGTGGCGAGAAATAGAACATGAGGAAGATGATGCTATTGCCAGAAATGACCCAGGTACAATCGCTGCCCTCCGGGACTATGGGCTATTGAAATTCTTCAGGATTGTGGGCATGAGAGACCAACTTAGATTGTTGGAATACCTGGTCCATATGTGGGACATGGACCAATAGTTATTTCATGTGGGATTCCATATGTTGACCCTAGATATCGAGGATATCTATTTTCTAACAGGGTTATCACAGCATGGGTACCATGCTAGCTTGACCAGTGGCTGAGGCAGTGGACTCCCTATGAGTGAGTATTGTCGCCAATACTGTGTTCCCAAGGAAGAAAGAAGCAAGGGTAAGGTTTCTATTTGGGGGGTCCAAGACTTGACCTTGTGAACCATCTTGTTCACTATAACATACATGGTCGGGAGCATGGCTCCACACATGGCTCTCTGGATCTACTTCCAATACGCCATAGAGTGCACAGAGCCTCGGGTCTTCAACTGGTTGGATGCAGTTCTCCGCAGTATGAAGAGGCAATTGACAAAGTGCAGAAGGGGTAACTTGAAGCAGTTTGGGTACAAATCACTTTTGGTGTCCTTCTTCCTTGAGAGGGTCCCACTACTGAGACTATAGGTTGATTGGGGTTTACTAGCCCCACAAGATCTAAGGATGCTGAGGTGGTGCAACCTCATGGCTTGACACGTAGCAGGGCCCATCATCAAGTATAATGATTCATTTTTTGACTGGTTGCGGCCCCAGATGTTGATGATTGATTAATATGCATATGGTGGTTTGGATTTCCGAGGGGATCTGGATTTGGCCCTGCCTGAGGATGCTCAGTGGGGTGATTTAGGTAAGAAGTACACATTTTGTTCTTTTTAAATGTTTTTGCAAGTTTTATCATATGAAATGTTTTTATGCTTGTCCAAGAACTAATTGAAAAATCTTTTTTTGATGACATAGACGTGGGGCCATATCGACCTCTAGAAACGTCTCCTATTCAACAGCGAGGAGAGGCGGCTCCAGTGGTGAGATAGGATGTCAAAGACTATGAAGCAGTGGAGCAGAACTTGGAGGGGTTGACCACTGACATCTCGGATATGGCTATTAGGGAGATCCCTAGATGTTATCAACGCCATACTGTGGGAGTGTCTGAGTCTATCAGTCAACTACTTTGTAGGGTAGTCTGAGCAGTTGTGTGTTATCGTGAGCGTCATCTGTGACGCTATTTTGTAGAAGCCATGGGCTTCGTATTTTTGAGATTTTGGCCCTTGGACAGAAAATTTTTGTAAAAACTTTTGATCGTTATATACATATATACAGCTTCTACCGACTTATCTTGTGTTGTGTTATACATGTGATGTGTGATTGGTTTATAAATGGCCCAAATGTCTGTCTAACACATAGTTAGCTAATGCATCAATCAATGTATTTAGACATCTAGGAATGTGTTGATACTCAATATAGTCAAAATAATGCTCCAAGAGGTGAATTCGTAAATACACCTGTAATAAAGTAGGACTTCGAATAGCATAGACATTACTTAGCTATAGTACTACTAGCTGCGAATCGAGTCGTATAACCAGGTGGTGGATACCAAGTGAAATAGCATCAATCAACAATTTGACGATGGTGCTATATTATGCAATATTATTGGTCGCATGACCAAGGCACACACCTCGCAGACTGATAAGTTCGTTTGTAGGTGCGTAAATTGCCCATGCAGCAGAAGCAAGGTTCTGTGTACTATGACTAGCGCCATCAGCGAAGCCAATGTGGGGTAGTGAAGACTCCGACATCTGGAAACCAAGCACAACGTAACATAAGCGGTCGGGGGCAGAGACCAAATAATGAAAAAGAATACTACATTAACACACAAAAAGTATGATACAATTAAATACAAGCACTTATGCACAGGTGATCTTAGGCATAGTACTTCTTTAAGTACAACCCATTTCTAGGTTCACTCAAAGGGATACCATCGTAGTCTACCAACTTGTCTGACGATATAAGGACCTCACCACATGGCTTCAAATTTTCTGGCTCCTAGCATATCCCGATCTTGTTCGTAAAGAAGAACTAGATCACCTTCGGAGAAAATGCATGGCCTGACATGTTTGTTGTATTGGGATTTGACGCATTTATTTTGGGCTTCTATAACTAGGGTGGCATCGTGACGGGTTTCGTCTAATTGCATGAGATGCAATAGACATTCTTCTTTGGTAGAAGTGTTTGGGAGAAGTTTGGTGGCTAGTTTTAGGGAGGGTATCTCACATTCTATCGGCAAGATGGCTTCTAGACCATAAACTAACTAGAATGGTGTAAACCCATTAGCAGACTTAACGGATGCCCGGTAAGCCCACAATGCTGAAAACAACATCATGTGCCAACTCGTTTTGTGAATCCCTATCATTCGTTGAAGCATGGTAATGAGGACCTTGTTTATTGCTTCAACTTGGCTATTGGCTTGTGGGTAATAGGGTGTTGAGTTTTCATGGCGAAGACCCAACTTTTCAGTGAGTTCGGACATCATGAAGTTTCTAAAGTGGCTACCGTGATTAGTGACGATAGCCTGCGGAACACCAAAACGAGCAATGATGTGATTGAATATGAATAATGTTGCAGTCCTTCCGGTATTGTCTAATGTTGGCATCGCCTTGGCCCATTTCGTAAAATAATCTATGGCTACAATAATGTATCCATGCCTCCTGGCCGAGTGAGGGTGACATGTCATGAAATCGATACCCCATTTCACAAAAGGACCAATGGAGACCACAGGGTGTAGAGGAGCAGGGTGTGATCATATTTTATTGTTGTAGGTTTGGCAAGCGTGCCATTTTTGGACGGAAGTTATACAATCGTTGAATAAAGAAGGCCAAAAAGACCCTGCTCATAAGATCTTCTGGGCAGTAGCATACCCAGACATGTGACCACCACAGGCTCTAGAATGGAAGTCATTGAGGGCTTTCTCAGCTTCATCAAATGTGAGGCAACGTCGAAAAATGGGGTCAATCCCATGACGATAAAGAGTATCACCGAGGATAATATACTAACGGGCTTGGTAGCGTATTCAACAGCAGTCAGTGATAGACAAATTGGGCTGGAAAGTCTGGGTCTAGAGATATATGATGATATCTTCATACCAAAGGTCATCGAAACTAATCAGGAAAAGGGATTCATCGGGTAATGAATCGGCTACTACATTTTCCATTTCAGAGCAGGGAAGGTCGCATATCAACTCGGAAAACACCAAGGATTTCTTGGACTTAGTGCATTCAAATTCTAAGTCAAACTCCTGGAGTATTACGATCCATTTGGAGTACTTTCCCCCTAACAATTGACATGTAAGAATGTGCTGCATAGGGTTGCAGGCAGAAATTACCGTAGTCTTGCGAGAGAGGATATAGTGCTGGAAACGTTGAATAGCCTGGATGGCTACCAAGGCCAATTTTTCAACATGTAAATATTTGGTTTCAATAGTCATGAGACTCTAAATCAAGTAATAAATGACATGTTCATCATGAGAATCATCCTCCTAGATGAGAACCATATCGATGGTATAGTCCGAGGCTGCGAGGTAAAGGAAATAATCCCAACTATAATCAGGTGGGGAGAGTAGTGGGGTACATGTCAAAGACAGTTTCAAAGCCTCAAAAGATTTGTTGGCAGTGGTATCCCATATGAACTCAGAACCTTTCTTGAGCAATCGCGTAAATCCAAGAGTTATCTCAGCATAGTTTGGGATGAAATGACGGAGAAAGTTTTCCTTCCCTTGCAAACTTTGTAACTGGCGAAGTGAGGAAGGAGGAGGGAGATTGAGAATCACCTCGACCTTCAAAGGATCTACCCTGATCCCTTGATGTGAAATAATAAAGCCTAGAAGTTGGCCGGATTCTATGCAGAAAATGCATTTGTGGGGATTCAAGCGTATATGGTAAAACCGACATTGAAGGAAAATGGCGCGAAGGTGTATTGGATGATCTACACGGCGCACGGAATGAGCGGGTAAGTCATCGAGATATGGATGCAAAATGTGCTTTATATCATGGACGGTGTAAGACATAACATGTTGAAAAGTTGTGCCGACATTCCTTAAACCAAAAGGAAGTTTCTGATAGGCGAAAGTGCCCCAAGGATAAATAAAAGTGGTCTTGTGTTGGTCTGAGGGAACGATATTGATTTGATTATATCCGGAGAAACCATCCATCAGAGAGAATATTTCACTTCCGGCACAATCATCGATGATCTAGTCAATGAAGGGGGTAGGAAAGTTGTCTTTAGGATAAGCTTTGTTAATGTCCCTATTGAAAGTTGGTTGTAATCGAAGGAGCGTCAAAGACCTCCACTTCAACGTTGACCGTTTTTCCTTCTAACATAATTGGCAATGAAGGGAGGACATTGTAAGGCTTAAAAACATAGCCATTGAAGGCTTTGAGTGTGTTGTGGGATTCAGTCAAAGGAGGAGAGTTAATGGCTTTCCAGCAGGTAATAGACATGACACAAGTCGAGGCACCCTCATCAATAACCATTCTACAAATGTTTTTGTCGGAGACAATAACTTGTATTTGGAAGGAGAGTTGAGGGGGTAACCTTGGAATGTGATCTTCCAAGTAAAAAATTATTAAATTCGTATCCGTGGGGTTGATTCCACCAATATCTTTCAACAGTGCCTTCCGTTATATAGGAAAACTCTGAAGGACTTCGAGGGATGACATTGCGGATGGTGCTTGGGACAGATCTTTGACAATACTGTAGTTCTGTGCAGCATGTGCATGGGAATTGAAAGCTGATTTCCGAACAACACCCTTTGGAGGAGGGCAAAGAACTGTATCTAGGCTTGGTCGTTCGAGATGAAGAGGACCATTGGTAGGTGGAGTCGTGGGAGATGGTTGGACCAACGAAAGAGGTACTGCATCAACCTTCTCTTTGGAGGAAGGATAATCTTTGGCTTGAGTGGTAAGTGTGATGTCATTCTTCTTTGAATCACCTGTACACATTAAGACATAGGATGTATTGGAGGGGGAAGGTTGGTCGTGAATGACCAATTGGGCTTGTTGTTGAGATGGGAAGGGTTGTGACAAAACAACCAAAGTGGGGGATTTCATGGTCCCTTGAAGGAACTTAGTAACCTCAACTCATCATGAACAATCCTTAGTGTAGTGATCATCACCACAGATAAGACAAGGGTATTGAGATTTGCGCTTATCCCCATCGTCAACAGGAAGGGTTTTGGTTTTCTCAGTTTGCGGAGTATTTTTATCCTCCTTGTTCTTACCCTTTCCTTTTTTGGATTTATTTTTGCTGGCGGGGGTAGATTGAACAGAATTTACCTCAGAAGTCTTGCCGGTGGGAGGGGTAGGAGATGGAGAATTTTGAACATTAGAAGAAATGGGTTTGGGGTTGTTGCCACAGGTCTGGATGGAATGCAGTTGGGCATGGAAAGTGCCAATCACATCGTCAGTTGCATGAGAAGTAGCGGGAGTGGTTGAAGTAGCAGAAGTAGAAGGATGAGGTGCATCAGGGATTAAGTCATAAAGAGTACCCGTTTGTGAGTAAACAAGGTCTAGGTATTGGGCATGACTGATTGACTGTTCTTCGATGACAACTCCACCCATGGCAATGTCACAAGCGATGTCATTCAGGAATGATTTTGGGAACCACTCTGCCAGCAACTGATCAGGAAGTTCGATTTTGATGAGACGTCGTCTCCGTCACCACTCATGAATGTGATCAGAGATATGAGTGGCCTTAGTTTGTTTGAAAGAACTCAAAATCTCAGTTCCCGTTTCGTAGCTAATCGGTAACTGGTAGTGGGTGAGGAAAGCCATAGAAAGGGTGTTACAGTTGGTGAAAAAGCCTCATGGTAATTCTATATACCACTTCACAATGGAACCTATGAGGGTCCACTGAAAAAGGCATAAATGAATAGAGTCATCCATCAAGGAGTTGGATGAGCACCAGAGGCGAAAAGTCATTACATGATTGTTTAGGTCCTCTCCTGGTTTACGATCGAATTTAGGGATATCAGATGGTAGTTTGGCCGGTATGGTGGGCCATTGAGGAGAGTGATGGATCGGATCATTTAAAATTATCGACAGATCCGGGAGGTCTATGGTGGCTAAGAAAGGTAACTATCTATTCACATGTGGGTACTGGTGACTTTGGGGAGGGAGTCCCATCGGTAAACCAGTGGGACCATAAGCAGTTTACATATAATGCAAAGATCTGGGCATATTCGATTGTTGGTGTGGAAACAAGTAATTCATAGGGTTGTACCCTTGAACAGGGGCATGGGGTGGAGCATTCGAGCCCCAAATAATATTAGACGTACCTGGATAGGGTTGGCCTGTACTAGGGGGTATGACGAAGCTAGCTAGAGGTTGTTGCCTCCCAGTCGAGTGAGGATTATATTGTATAAGATGATTCCAATATTGGGCCAAGGATGGAGGTATGTTTTGTCAATAGGGTGGGGTTAGTGGGGGTTTCCCTCCAATCGGGGGTTGCATCCCGGTTGGGATTTGTCCTGCAAAAGGGGCTTGAGTTTGGCCTCCTTGGTGAAATTGTCCACCAACGGGAATCTGGTAATTAGGTGTGAAAGATGAGATGGTGCCATTAGGATCAGTCCCTCCAATAGAGGATGGAAGAGGTCCTTTGAAAGGGGGAAGAGGAAGTGTCAGAATGAAATCGGGAAGATGGTGCCCAGAAGGAGTGGAATCGCTAGGAGTCCCAGATGAGATTTGTGTAGGAGTGGGAATAGAAACATTCAATGCATGATATCTAGGTGGAAGTGGTGGGGTTTTTTTGGGTGAAAGCGGTGTGCCAATGGGGGCTTGGTCAACCATTGTAATCCTAGTGTGAGGATTCGTGGTATCCAGGACCATTGTGTAATGGACCGTTTGTAGAGGGAGAGTCAATATGTGGTTAGTTGGTGGAGTGTTTGTACCAGGATAATAATATGCAGTACTAAAAGGTACTGTGCTTGGATCAGATGTTTCGAGCAGCTGATCTAAAAATGATAAAGGCTTGTATTCTTGAAAATATTTGCAAGTTTTATTTTAGTGTTCTTATGCAAATGGATCAATTTTGCAAACACAAATTTTATAGAAATTACACATTCAAGATGCAGAAAATAAGCAGCAAATAACAGTGAACAGTAAACACATAACACAACAAATGATAAAGGAGTTCACCCCTCTCTTGGGCTACATCTCCTAGTCCAGCTTCCAATGGATCTTTTATATTATTTGCTCAAAGTGCTAAAATATGTGCTTTACAATGCTCAAAATGCCAAATAAATGGATCCAATGGCTTCAGAACGTCCAAAAAACCCTAGCTAGGCTTTTTCAGCACCTGATTTGGCCAAAAATTGAAGAAGATAGTCTTCCTGGAAGTTCCCCTTCAAACTTGTTGTCTTTGGATTGCCAAATTGCACCTCTGTGTGTCCAACCTAGCACCCGCGATCATTTTCGTGCTAAAACCTAGCATCGGGCGCATAACCAAAAAATTGTGCAAACTGTAGGATGGTTAGAGAACCTAGCCCCTAACCACCAAACCGTTGGACATATGGGTCATATGACCGCACCCGCACATAGAAAGGGCCAAGTTTTAAAAATTATGGTAACGTGCCAAGTGTCCAAGCATGCGGGGTTTGAATGTGCATGCACCGTGGTGGTTATATGGTAAACTGTATGTGACCGGGGGCCGTGGCTTAGCCCCGACTCAGACCACACCCAACCAATATATAATTCAAACTTAAATATATATGAAACCATATAGTGGTAAGAACCACATGGTTTGCATGCTGGTTGGGCGACCCTTCCCAAAGATTTACCCCTGCCCGGAGGTCGTAGGGTCGAGTCCTGTAAACTCCACAAATTTTAACCATTGACTAGGTGACACATGGCGGCCCTTACATAGGCCATGTGTCACCAATCTATTCGCCACAAATATGCCACGTGTCGAACGCTTATTCGTCCACATGTCTACCACTCAACACCTACCATGTGTTGTATGACCCTACCAACTCAGCATCTGCCATGTCAGCATTCGTACGGATTGTACAGTCAGCAGAATTTTTTTTGCCTGTTTGACAATTTGAACAGAACACGATATCTCACTCATCCGACGTTCGTTTGAACCCGTTTGAGTTGTGTTGGGTTCGTGACGATGAGGCCTATGCACCTATTCGATTTGAAGTGATTCCGAGCACTTTGGATTTTGAGCAAAATTTGATCCCCTGGATCACACCTCCCCATTGGAAAGATTTTGGACCTCCAAAAGTCTACTTTCAGTCTATCTGAAGATGAAGGTATAGTTACTGCACCTTCCCAAGCTCAATCCACTTGGCTTTGCTTGGATTTGTTCCTTTAAGACCAGTTCGAAGATATTCCACATTTCCCCGTTTTGAAGTTCTCATTCTCCTGTCAAGGATTGTGTCTTCATGCAGTTCTGTAAGATATTCTGGGGAGAAATCATCTA
>SNQJ01S0010308.1:7753-19439 GCA_010110895.2 Picea sitchensis
CCTTCTACTCCTCTTTTCTCCTACTGCTACATTTGAATCTTCCATGCCTCTCATGCAGGTTCCTTTCTTTCCTCCTTCTCCTTTCTGACTGCTTCTTCCACTGACCTCAACATCAGCCTCTATATCTCCTCTATGGCTTCTTCCAGCTGCTTCATCGACTGGTTCGGCTTGTGCAGTCTATCCGACTGCAACTCTTCATGTCGCTCCATGGGTCGGTCATCCTGATCTCCCATGTTGCTTTCACCCACTGTGATGTTGACTGGACACTCTGTTGCATACTCCAATTCTGCAGTCTTGCCACTAAAATGTTGTTCAGCTACTTATTTTGACAGACTAACTCCTATCAGTTATTTGGCTGGTTCTATTCTAGAATCCTCTAGCTGCAACTCGTGCTGGTATGTCTCCTTTGGCATGGATATCTCATGGCAGCCACCTTCTGGTCCCGGATTTTCCAACCAATCCTCCAGTGTCTTTAACTCCATCTCCCACGGAGTGAGTAACTCAACTGGGTATTCCTCTTCTGTTGGGACAGAATTCAATATCTGTTCCTCCTCATCCATGACAGTCTCAACTTGTTGTCCTTCTGTTTCATTTGCAACATTTGTGCTAGCCTCTCCTCGGCTTATTAGCAGGAATATCTTGACTCCTCCAATGACTAGAATGCACCTTTGATCCTTCTCCTCTGTGATGAAAGTTTCTAACTTGTCATCATCTTCATTCACGCGGCTTGCAACTGCGCATGAATATTCATATGGATGAGGCATTTCTTCCTCCTCCTCTCCATCTTTCAATACCCCCTACTGATGTGAACTCTCAATTGAGCTCATTTCTTCTCCCTTTCCCACTTGGCAATTTAGGATGTCTCCTCTTCCCTCTTGGCATTCTACGAGATCAACTGGCCTCTTCACATTTCCCTTCTGGAAACCTACGAGACTCCTCCCAGATCTCTTTCCCTCATCATTGGGGTTTTCGACATATCTCAACCACCTCTTCAACACTCGTCATTTCCTTCGGGAAAACAAAATTCAAACAGGCCACTTAGCTGTCCTTTTCAAAGGCCACTCATACCTCCAGCGTACCTTTGCTTCCAGCTACATCTTGAATGCTAGCATCTCCATCTTGGCTCCGATTGCACTGAGCTCCTTGTCTATCTCTGATTTGATTTTCTACAGGAAGACTTCTCCTTAACCGCGCTCATAACCTCCAACGACCATCTTTCTTCACCTTCAACCCACCTGGTTGTTTTCCATATTTTTCACACCTTACATCATTCTCCATAGAGTATCTCACTCTGTCTCCCTTACCTATAGAATCAATTCTGCACTCTGATACCACTCCTGGTATCAGAGTATCTCCTTTATCTTCTTCTCTCTGCCTGAGAGAAAAATCAAGCTCTGATACCACTTGGTGCAGAACCCCCCCCCTTCTTCTCTCCTTCGGGGCTACGCGACCTAACGGTCTAGGACCATTCTCAAAACCTAAGTTGGATTGACTCTTCGACTCCCTACTGGAACCCAAAAAACTCTACCACAGGTCTCTCTTCCCTCAAAGTGTGGGTCCTCTTAACCCCATGGCTCTCTTCTTGGCCCTTTGAAGAAAGTTGGCAGAGGCACTCGACTCTTCATGCCATGCCCTTTCTATTGCATGACCTCAGGTTGTGTCCCGAGGCTCAACCACACAAAGAACTTCGGGCTTCGGGCTTCAGATCTTTCTGCGACGGCCAACTCTTGTGCTCCCGAACTCCAAATTTGGTGAACTCAAATGCACTAGGATCAATGGTCCTCGTCCCTCCTTTCGATCGACGGTTGCAATCTCTTAAGACTTTGGTCTTTGGGAGTCTCTTGATATCCTTCTTTGATATCTCCTAGAGTATTATTCCTCCGGATTGGAAGACTGCTTCCACGCGTCCCCTTCAGATCCAGCAATCTGGATCCAAATAGCTCTTCGCGACTTCGTAAAGATATTTGTTTGCTCTTGGAAAACATCCCGGAGCTCCAACTCTTGGATCTCCCGATATTCTGCCACCTGTCTCCTCCCAAAGATGGACGATTTTATGGTCTTTAAGACTTTGACAAGTCCTCGACCTTCTTGCACACTTAGCACTTATTCTTCTAGAGACTTAGACTATTCTCGGTCTTCTTCTGAACTCCTTGCAGAGTTCTGCGCAAATTCCTCTCCGACTTTGCTCCACTTGAAAACCTTCAAGGTTCCCAGTTCCTCTGCGTCCTTCAACAGACTTTCCCATGCCCTCTTGGAAACTTAATGCCCTTCCTCCTGAACTTGTAAGATGAAATTACAGTATCCTTGGCACACTCCTTGCGCTCAATTAGGATTTTCGACGGCTTCTCCCTTCACCCACTTGGAAGTCTTAAGGCATCTCCTTTCCTTTGTCAATGCACTCTTGCAAAGCCTTCCTTCCTCAGAGTGTTCAAAAACCCTGGGATTCTCTTAAATATTCCAACACTTTAGAATGTGTTGCTCGAGTATGCTCTCATACTTGCTCTATGCCCTTGTGGCAGAGTGTTACAAAGTATTCAGTAACTCTACGTTGTGTTCCCTCCTACACAGTCTTTCTTTCCAACGTACCCAACCACCTTGAAATTTCCTCTCGAGTCTGTGGATTATCGTGGTGTTCCCTCCTAGCAGCTTCTCTTCTGACTCGACTGAGTTTAGATATGCACTCCTTACGTCAGATCACAGAGTTTCAACTTTCTATCACGCACTCCCTACACTTAGCCTTGAGAACTATACTTAATCCAACACACTCACATATAGAATATTATATCTCTATCCCTGCAGATGATTTCTAGCATACATCTACAGCTCATATGCATACGAATGACATTCATAACAAAACATCCATTACACAAAAATTGATAAACAGAAAAAACTTTTACTTTCTATTAATGGTGGAATGTCTATTACAACATATGAGTCCGGACTACAACTGATTCTCAACTCTCCCTCCACTATCTATACTCTATTGGCAACAATACAAGAGTTTTATACAAGAGGGGCTCGATGAGCTTCCCTCCAAGCTAAGCTAGAGGTGTCTAATAACCTTTCAAAATGCCTGTCTAATGGTCAGATTACAATGATGGAAATCTGATCCAAATTGGATGCAGATCCCTCCTACTGTCAACCACTTAATGGCGACCTTATCTCCAGCTTGTGCGAAGGCACAATTTTGTCCCTTCCAACCTGTCAGCGTTAATTGCCTTGATCACGCTTTAGATTTTTGAAGGCAAAAAATGAGAGGGTGATGCCTCTCCCTTCTTTGAATGTGCACCACTCGTGCTAATCAGCTAACACGTGATGAGGTAGAGAGATGCTCCTGCATCACAACACCACATTCATAGCCCTTATCCCTAAGATTGACTCGCCCTATTCTCTAGATTATTTCATACCAATCTCTCTTTGCAATTGTATATATAAGGTGGTGTCAAAATTAATTGCTATAAGAATGAAGGCTATTCTCTCTACCTCAATCTCTCGAGAACAATTTGGGTTTTTGGAAGGAAGATAGACACACAAAGATATTCGGTTGACACAAGAATCCCTTCACGGTATCAAAACCAAGAAATTCAAAGGAGTTGTGCTAAAGATATACTTATCAAAGGCTTATGATAGAGTAATTTGGCTATATATTAGGCTTATCCTAACCCATTTGGGGTTTGAAGTGCCTTTTATTAACTGGGTGATGAGCTACATAACAATGGTTTCTTTTGCAGTGCTATCAATGGGGAAACATCTCCTTTTTTTGATGTAGAGTGAGGTCTTAGACAAAGTTGTCCCCCGTATCCCCTCCTCTTCCTCTTGGTTGTGGAGGGACTTAACAAAGCAATGAAAGATGAAATCTCTAGAGGGAGTTCCAAGGTATCTCTATTTCCCCTACTTTAAAGTTAACACATCTCCTTTCCATGGATGATGTATTGATTTTCTACAATGGGCTTCAAGGGGATGCAGAAAAATTGAATACCATTTTGGATATCTTTGGTCGGGCAATAGGTATGAAAATAAATGAGATAAAATACACTCTTTTGGTCCATAACTTGGAGGAATCATAAACGATATGCTATTTGGCCTCCTTTCCCTATGAACTAAAGGACTTCAACATAGGACTAAAATATCTAGTATTTTGGTTGAAGTTGAACTACTACAAGAAAGAAGATTGGCACTGGATGATAGCCAATCTGGAAAAGAGGTTGAAAGTATGAAGTTTCAGATGGCTATCTTGAGCATGACGGTTGGTACTGATCAAATCAGTACTAGAATCCATCCCAATTTATTGGATGTGTTTAGCCTGGATTCCCAAAGGAGTGCTAGAAAAAGCAAGGAGAATATGCTTTAAGTTTTTATGGGTTGGCTCTCAAGAAAAATTTGAAATGAGAATCTTTGGCTGCTCTGAAAATGCTCAAAGGATGGGGATTAAAAAACATCTTTCTATTCTCAAAAGAATTGGTGGCCAAATCCAACTGGATATTGATTACATCATAAATTTTGTAGATGAAGGTGGTTACACACAAATATATCCACCCAGAATCAGTGGAGGAATGGATCAAAAGCCTAGTTAAAGAGAGGGCTAATTGTTCAATCATTTGGAAGGCGATCATCAAATATTTTCATTTTCTTAGAGAAGGACTTGCATGGTGAATAAGGAAAGGTACATAGGTGAAAATTAGAACAGACCCATGGCCAAGTAGTTGGGTCAGTTACCTTCTTCCCATAGCCTTGATCCAACAGCTTCACACACAAGGTTATTTTTATATCAATCAAATAGTTTATCTGGGGTGTACTACCATTTGGAGCCAAGAATGGAAGGATTCAACATAGTTGGGGCTGGGGGAGGCTTTCTCTGATCAAAGGGCCAATTATATAAGAGCACTCAAAATATCTCATATTCAGATAATGGAAAGGCACGACAAGCTAGTCTAGCAACATGCTCCTCATGACAAGCTAGTAGCCAAATTTTTTGAGCGAGTCCAACACATCCAACAACAATTTCATGATATTTTGCATAAATGCAATGCCAAGTACAAGAAGTGCCACGGTCAACATCGAGTACCACACAAGTTTCAAGTGGGAGATAAGGTATGGTTTCATTTACAGAAAGAGCGCCTCACAAGACCCCATCAGAAGCTATGCCCACTTAGATACAAGCCTTACACCATCACCAAGATTGTGGGTGTGAATTATTTTGAATTAAGTATTCCTCCTTTCCTTGGTTTGCACCTGGTATTTAATGTGGAATTACTTTGACCATATTTTCCACCTGTACTAGACACTTCAGACATAGTCGAGCACTTGGCCCCTACATAACTCAATCCTAACTGCATTGAACATGCGATAGTTGATCGGATAATTGAAACCAATACAAAGGGGGCCTTCCAGTAGAACATCCAACTCTATCAATTTGTCAAAGCATGGCAATTTCTTCATTAGGGAAAGTGGCTCACTAGGAGTCAGATTCAACAGAAGTTACCCCATTTGATGGAGGAACTTGACACAATGGATATCATTGCTTCCTAAGGGGGGAGGACTAATCTAGGTGGACATCAATGGCCACCCACCTATTCCACTGACTCAAATTAGAGTTTTCATCTTGGTAGTTTTTCTACAGTTTTTCAGGTCCCAAACTTCTAGGGTTGTTTTGAGGCCCTAAACGATGTTTTTTTTTACTTGGAAGCGCTCCATGGATCTCTCTTGGGATGTATTAGGATATTCAGAATATGTAATCCTCGGCTAGAGCTTTCGATGGGTACCAAGCACCCCAAACAAATATCGTATGAAAATTTATGCCCATGAGAAGTCGACGTATCAACTACCCCCATTGAGGCCCATAAACCTTTTGGTGTTTCGTCTTCCGGGTTTAGGATTTTGGATGTTTAGGGTTTTCTTATTTATGCTTTATGTTAAAAAGGCCTTTGGAACCTCATTGTAACTATCCTCTTGCGAATGAGCGTAGGCGATACATCTCTCTTCAAAGATAAACTACCACCATTCTAGCTAGCTTGGGTGCTTTGCATTTGTTACACTCTTTTGTATTCTAGAAAGTCATTAATAGAATCTAATTTTTACTATATTCCTTTATTCCTTGCAATATCTCTGTGTATTTCCTTATTATATCTATGTTATATTTCCTCCTTCATGTCTTTCTCAAACTAATCTGGATCACTGTGTGATCATCGAATATATTTCACTTGTTTTAGATGTTAAAAACAAATAAGAAAATCGCAAAGAGTTTGGATCCAATAGTGGAAAGCGAGGAGTTTTTCACCATTGGGAAAGGTTCAATTCCAATGAGGGTCGCTTATTAAACCTGGAGACATCAAGACACCTTGAGGTAGTGATCTAACATGTGGTTGCACTCAGAGAGACTATATTAAAATAGTCTTGTGTTTACTTGGGAGGACAATATCATTGGTGCAGCCTACTAGTGCGATACCCATGATTTTAATAACTTAGATGCCCTTGGGTTGTGTTTTCTTAGCCAATGGTTGAAATGTCGACTCCTCAAGCGATGACCATTTCTAACAAACAAACAAAAAACAAATAAAAAATTGAGTAATACATCTTTTCCAATTATATATAATAAAAAGTCAAGAAATTTTAGCTAATATATTTATATAAAAAATAAATTAAATTAATATTTGATTTCAAACTTGGATGTGCTTTGTAAAAATAAAAGAAATATGTTAATTTTATTTAAAAATATATTTAAAAACTAAAACATAATCTTAAAATTTAATCTTGGATTCGCTTGAAAGAATGTGGAAGCTTAAAACTTCATGAAAGATAATGCAATTTATGTGAGAAGAAAAGTTAAATCTTAAAAAAAAGAAACATAATCTTAAAATTTAATCTTGGATTCGCTTGAAAGAATGTGGAAGCTTAAAACTTCATGAAAGATAATGCAATTTATGTGAGAAGAAAGTTAAATCTTAAAAAATATGAGAAGAAAAATTAATTTAAAAAAATTCTTCAATAGTGTAGTAATGTTAAAAAAGTTAATATAATTATAAGTTAATTTTTTTAATATTTTTTATGATTACAGAATATTAATAAAATAATGAATTATTAAATTGTTTTTTTCCTAATTTTAAGATTATTGTTACATTTACTATTACATGGATGTGTGAGAAGTTTGGGTTACGGTATTTCTAGTGAATCATGGAAAGATAGAGCAAATACAAAAGGAATTTTTATAACTCCTTTTAATTTTGAGATTATAGGAAATGCGCCCTATCTCATCATTTTCTTAGAAACAAGTATCTCCCCCATTGAGAACATGGCTATGACTAGGTATCTAATGTGCAATAATAATATAAGAAATATGGAAGACAAGAGTCTTCCTAATATTGCTTCAAACTTTAGTTAAAACCACTTGTGGCTTAAGCGAGGGTGGCATAAAGATGTTTGGTCTTGTCTAAACTATTGGGAATCATGGAGACATCATTTTGCAGAATAAAGGTACTGTAAAAAATATCCCATCCAAATCAAAATTTAAGGAGAAAATGTGGTGTGATAAAGAGTTAAGAGGAAAAATAAAGAGTTAAGGCATTATAGGGATGTAATCAACCTAATTTGGGAGATCAAAATTATCTATGTGTTTTTCTTGGTGTAAAGAATGGCAAATAATCACTTATCTTCATTATAAATAATAAAATTAAATTAAGAAAATATAAAAATAAATTATAATGAAAATTTTTAAAAATATTTATTTCAAATGTATAATATAATTTTGTAATTTTAATAAATGTAATGACAAATTTTGAAAAAATTATATGATGATAAAGACGATGATGATTGCTTTCCACTAAGATCCCGGGGTGGTCTATCAGACTTTAAGAGGGGTAAGTGATTACTTAGGATTCTTTATAATTTTTTGTTTATATTACATTTCCCGAAAAACATTAAGAGAAGCTTTCCAAGATCTATGCTTTGTTGAAGGTTGGGTAGGGTTAGGGAAGGTTAGTAGATGATGTGACAAATATTTTGAAAATGAGATCTAATATGGGTATAGAGTGGACAATCTAAGAGAAAGTGTGTTTTTCATCTTCAACCTTCTTAATGTCACAAAGGTGACAGACTCTCTCATCCAACATTTTAAAATTGACCAATGTTCAATTTCACTATTATTTTAATTCTATATAAATATTTAAATATGATAAAATACATTTCCTTAACTTTGTTTTATATAAAAATATTTGAATAAATATCATATTACTTTTTTATCTATTTATTATTATTTTATATGTTTGTAAAATACTAATTGTTATTATTAATTTTTAATTTATTTTGTTTTTTTTTTTTTTTTTTTTTTTTTTTATTTTAAAAATTATAAACAAAATATTTTTAAAAATATTTATTAATAATAATAAATAATTTAAAAATTAAATGTCAAAATTTAATATTTTTAAAAATATTTATTTATCATTAAAATAAATAAAACTAAAATAAATAAAATTCACTTAAATTACATTTAAAAAAAATAATAAGGGCTTTCAAAATTTTTTTCCTTCTCAAACGGGACCATCGAGAAAGACTCTAAAATAATTATTCTCGTGGAACACCACGACTCAAGTGGAGGACCACCGATAAAGATTCTCAATTTTTTCCTTCTCGTGGTGGACCACCGATAAAGACTACCAAATATTTCCTTCTCAATTTGGTAGTCTAGTAATTTTTACTTGTCGTAGAAGACCATTGAACTCTTAAATGTCTTCTTTTCATTGGAGACCACCTATAAAGAGACTTTTCAAAATATTATTAATTTTTAATATCATTTATTTAATTTTAAAATTTAAAACCATCATTTAAAAGAATTATTATTTTTTTGTGTAATAATAAATAATTAAAAATATATAATGGAAATTTAATATTAAAAATATTTAATTAACATTATAAAAATGAAGAAAAGTTTTTTCCACTTAGATTACATTTAAAAAGGTATAATCATCAAGATTTTCAAAATTTTCCTTCTCAGAGGAGACCACCGATAAAGACACTCAAATTTTCCCTTCTGGTGGAGGACCATCGATAAAGACTTATTTTTTTTTCCTTCTCGTGGTCTTCCACCACTAAAGAGTACCAATTTTTTCCTTCTCGTGGATGACCCGATAAAGACTCTTAAATTTTTCCTTGTAGAAGAAGTCGTGGAAGGCCACCGATACAGACTCTGAAATTTTTCCTTGTAGTAGATGTCGTATTTTAACTTTTTGAGTCGGAAATTTGCTGGAAATTTTTAAATTTTTTTAAATTGATAATAAATATGAGATATAAATAAAAAATCTTGTAAGATTATTTTTTAATAAAATTATAAAATTAAATTATAATGAAACCTTTAAATAATATATACTTATGATATATTTTTTTTTAATTTATTGGACTTTATTATTATTTATTTTTTTTTAATGTAATTTTATCTTATCTAACATCATGTTAATGTGATAACATCTCCCTCATATTTAATTGTAAAGTACCTCCCGATGCAATCATGAATAATTACTCAATCTTTTTTAAAAAATTGATTGAATTACATTTAAATTTTAGAGAGATGGATTTGAAAATTATCTAATCAAATGAGATTTATATTTATATTTAATTAAAAATTTAAATGATTAAATACATTTTATATAATTTTAAAATAAATTAAAAGCTTGAAATTAAGAAAATAAATTATATATAATTAAATATAAATTATTAAAATTATTTATATAATTTAAAAGTGGTGTAATTTAATATTCTTTAAATTGATTTTCAATTAGCTTATACTATATATTTTTTAAATAGATTTTCAATTAGCTTATACTATATATTATATGTTTTTAGTTTGTTCAGTAATTTATATCAATATATTTGTAATGAGGTAAGTTATATAAGCCAATTAAGATGATATTATAAGTAATGAAAATTTTATGATTTTTATTAGTAATATTATTTGATAGATAAAATATTTTAGATGATTTATTAATTTGACAGTAAGATTAAGTTTTATTATTTTTACATTTATGGTTTTAAAGTTTAGATAAAAGTGGAATTAAAAAGACTTTATTATGTTTAAAGTTGAGTTTTTATCAACTAAGTATGTTTCAATCATAGTAAATTATAATGTTTGTAGATAATTTAGTTATATGTCCATAATGAAAGTGGTAAAATATCAAAAGTGTGAATATTGGTTTTCAAAAATGCCAATTTCAAGTCTAAAAGTGTGAATATTGATTCCAAAAATGTCACTTTCTAATTTTGAAAGTCTCAAACTCAATTCTAAAATTGTCTATATCTAATTGTTATAATGTGCATTTTGATTTTAATATTTTGAATTAAATTGTTTTCACACACACAACATTTTATTTTTGCATGTGCATGCATGATATCTCTATGGCATACATACTAAATATATCAATATTGAAGATGGGAATCTTGATTGGATTTTGGGGAGTTGTTGCTATATTCATTATTTAGGACAAAACAAGATGTTGAGTAGTGAGTTTTCCTCCATACAACAACACACTAACACCCTTTTATGGTCTTTACTATTCCCTACATAGCCACTTGTCCATATGCCCTACTACTTTAATGTATGCAAATTCACTTAATAGTATAGTATTTGAATACCATTTGTCCAAATACTTACTTATGTTAATTTATTGAATGTTACTTAATGATGTATTGTTTGTTTTTATATGAATATATTATATATAAAAAATGTAAAATAAAATTCATAATATATTATACATTTTTGTTAATAATTAATATATAAATATAAACTGAAAATTGAAAATCATTTTAAATTTATAAATTATGGTTTTTATTAAAAAAAATATCATTAAATTTTTGTAAAATTGATAATATAAATATCAAATAAAAATAAAAATAAAATTCTAAAATTATTTTCTAATAAAATTATAAATTAAATTACAATGAAACCTTTAAACAATCCATATACATATGTATTAGGTATGGGTAAGGTAAGTTTTCCAAGTTTTATGGCATATGTAGTCATATGTATGCCCCTTCTGCAGGCATGGGTAAATCGGATGGATTTGAACTCAGAACCTCATCAAACATATCACTTCATATCACGACACTTGCCAATTGAGCTACCCCTCGGGGGCTAATTAAGATGATATTATAAGCAATGAAAATTTTATGATTTTTATTAGCAATATCATTTCATAGATAAAATATATTTTAGTTGATTTATTAATTTGAGAGTAAGATTAAGTTTTATTATTTCTATATTTATGGTTTTAAAGTTTAGATAAAGGTACAATTAAAAAGATTTTATTGTGTTTAAGGTTGAGTTTTTATCAACTATGTATATCTTCATGTGAGTGTCCTCGCAAAATGAAGCCAACTTCAATAATTTCAAACACTCTCCTTGCTCTTAAAATGGATGAAAATGAAAACAAATAGTAATTTATATTATCACTCACAAAATTATCTATTTGCAACAATAATATTGGTGGTAATTTTCTATTTGAACTGTAACCACTTCTATTATCAACACTTTCCTCAAGTTATGCATATCATCTTTCTTATAGGATAAACATTTTTCTTAAGATTCGGTTTGTAATAGAGTCTTCTGTATTGGGTGGTTTGATGTTCCCATGAAAAACCCCCATAACAATCCATCATTGGATCTTTGAGATCCTTGAGGCATTTAACTAATGAATTCATATTG